>JAOQMP010000003.1:30706980-30728375 GCA_027563575.1 Erythroxylum pedicellare
AATATTTTAAATTTAAAAATTTTATTATAAAATAAGTTAAATTATTAAATTATATGTATTATAAATTTATTAGTATCTAATAATAATTAAATAAAATATATTTAACTAGTTATAAAATTAGATTATGATAAAAATAAAAAAAACAAAACTAATTTTAATAATTTTCATAAATTATAAAAATTTCAAAACTAAAAACTCAAATAAGGAAGTTTACTTTTTCAATAGCCCAAGATTTTAGACTCCCCATTAATTTATTAGAAGGAAAAAGGACCGAGAAACATGTATAGAAATGCAATAGGTAGTGATGGTGATGGTGGTCTGCCCATGTAATTTTATGTTATACACACTAATTAGGTTAAATTAGAATAAATTATAATCTATTAGAGTAAATTGAGATTTATTAGGGTCAATCTAAAATTAAGATTAATTGGTTTAATTAAGTTTTAAGTTTTAATTTAAGTGAGTGGGACTTAAAGGCCTACGTGACAACTATGGGTTCCAAAAAAATAACAAAATAAAAATATTATATCAACATTATGTGATAATTAATTTATGGAGACATTACTTTGTTAAAGAATTTGTCAATTTATGATTAAAATTAAATAATTTTGAAACATTAATTTTTTTAATGTTCTAAAATGTTAGGGACTAACATGTACTTCAGTACAAATATTATGTTTAAAAGTACAATTTTTGCACCATACACAATAGTGCGACGTGCACAAAATTAGTTTACCATAAGGTAAAGGTAATTCCCTTTTAAGGTGGTTTTGGTGAGTTTGTAATGTTAGTAACCTATTTTTGAGTTTCTTTGAAAAGTAAATGCCTATGTAAAGAGAAGTTACATGTCCATCAACACCCATTATAAGAAGCATAAGATCAAATTTTGGAAGTGTGCTCTTTGGGATCTATAGCTTTGCTGTAAACTAAATGTTTAAGACATGTCTTATAATCCTCAATAGCACACTTAACTAACGAGACCTCATTGATAACATAAATATTACCAAGAAGAATAGGTACAACATATAAAATTCTTTTTTAAGTAACTCAAAAAATGAGATAGATTACAATTAGATATGTAAAACATGTCAACTTTGTTGAAATGACAAAGTGGAAGGGCATGCTCTCAACTCAATTAAAATTGAAAGAAATATGACCCATAAAATGTTATTATAGAGTAAAAAAGAGGAATTACAATACAAACATAAACTAACTATAAGTTACAAATACTGCTTTGTAGCTAAAAACCTATAAGATTAGGATCCTTTGGATACTCAATTTTATTTTTTCCATATATGAAACAAGATGGACAGACACTTGTAGGTAAATCAAACCAATTATAAGTATACATTTTATATCTAGATTCTTTTAACAATTTTCCAGTAGAAGATTTAATTAAGAACCAATCAATCTTCAGGCCACCTTGTTACTGTTATGTTATTTATAAAGGCTACATAAGGATCAACACTATATAAACTTGTAATTGTTGATCGCTTTTGTCATAAAATTTATTATATCATCTTTGGTATGGACTTTATGCATATTCATAGTTCCTTCCACATTCTCACAAACAAAGTGAAACTGAACTCGTATGTACTTGATTAAAAAAGATTGGATTCTTTACAGGTATTTTACTGGATGTAAGGCACTCTAATCATCAAAATATAATGAAACCTTTTGTTGATTGTGTTTGAGTTCTTCCAACACTAATTTCAACCATATCATTTCTTATTGGCTTGATTAGTTAGCTCATTTTTACTTCTATTATAGACATAGTCACATTTGGTTATATCTTTAAAACCTAACTCATGACTTACTAGCAGGTGTAAGTATATAGCCTATAATGGAATTTTTTTAATGAAGATCACTTACATAAATTTAATAATAAATTATGATCCTCCATGTTATAATGCAACACTAGATGTCTTCTTAAGGTATCTTTGTATATAGTACTTAAGACTTTTTCATCATCTTATTTTCATTGTTAGGGTTCATACTAAAGGATACTTTGAAATTAACATGTAGAGACGTAAATATTGACTAACAATTTTGCATATTGAAACAAAGCAAAACTTTCTTTAGTAAATTTTTTTTTTTGCTACACTCAAATCTTCTTATTATTTTTTGTGTTAGTGAATTAACATATCTAGAATCTTGTTTATTATTGTCAATTTCTTCATTTGAAAATTTTTGGTCAATTACACCTACAATTCTTTAACAGAATCTTTGATGGAGTCTATAACCAATATGTTATGTATGCAAAACAACAAGATAAAGAAATCATTGACACTAAAGCTCTTAAAATATGCAGACAGATTCACATTAAGTCTGTTTATTCAAGATCTATGATGTAGATATTAAATCTCTTATACTAACACCATTGACTTCATTTTAAGTCTATGTAAAAATATATTTAACTTGTAAACTAAGTACTCTTTTAATTTTTTTGAAAATATGGAGTGTATAAATTTCTAGTTTAAGATCTTTATGAAAAAAAAGCAATTTTAATATATATGACAACTAAAATTTTTTATAAGGTAACTTTTATCTATAATTATTATGTCAATTAAAATATTTTATGGGTAAAATAGTTTAATTTATATCAATTGTAATGATAATTAAATTAAATTAACAATCATGTAATTATTTTTTATAAAAATATTGTTGTAAGATTTTAAATTTGTGATTTTAGGAATTATAATTATAAATTGCTTGACTGTTTCTTTTTATATATAAGCTAGAAAGTTATATTATAATTAAACAGAATAAAATTCAACCAATTAAAAGGAATGAACAAAAAAGAAATTTACCGCAGCGTTGAATGAACGTCACTGCTGGGCCATGACATAAACGGTTTCCTTATTCCAACATATGAATCGGATACTCCACAAGCCCAAACAGCAACAAATCTAATCTCTTAACCAAACAAGCCCCCACGACCACAGCAAAACCCTAGTGGGATGTATGTATGTATATAAAGAATCGACAAGTTGTCACGCATAGAGGCCTGCGAAGAGGAAGAGGGAGAAGAGAAGATGCAAATATTCGTCAAAACCCTGACAGGGAAAACCATAACCCTAGAGGTTGAGTCCAGCGATACCATTGACAATGTCAAGGCCAAGATCCAGGACAAGGAAGGTACTTACTATTGCCTGTTTTATGCTTTCTCTTTCTATTTGTGTTTTTTCCAAAAGAAAAAACTAAAGGGTTTTCTCATTTGTGTGTCTTTAGGTATTCCTCCTGACCAGCAAAGACTGATCTTCGCTGGGAAGCAGCTGGAGGATGGGCGCACTCTTGCCGATTATAACATCCAGAAAGGTTTATTTCTTTCTCTAGCGAATTGGGATCTCATTTTATTAGCATGTATAAGCCAAAGTTGGTTACTTGTCCGGGTTCCTTACAGTAGCTTCAGAAATGAAGTTAATTTGATGGTTCTAAAATTGTCTTGAAAAATGTATCTTTCCGGACAATTTGGTTGTCTTCCAAATAGGACATGAATGTAGCGTATGCATTGGATTTTCTATTTCTTTTCTCGAATACATTATTTACGTTATTTGTTATATGAGCAGAGTCGACCCTGCATTTGGTTTTGAGGCTCCGTGGTGGAATTATTGAGCCTTCATTGATGGCTTTGGCCAGGAAATATAACCAGGACAAGATGATCTGTCGCAAGTAAGTAAATTGCTTTAACTTTTAACCGTGTGTAGATAAGGATGTCTTGTCGACTGTTGAATTTTTTTATTTAAGAATTGTGTAAAAGAGGTCTATTAGTATCATCTTTATTTTTCCTGTGATTTGTATTCAAATTATGTTATCACGCTTCTGAACCCAATTTTATTCAGATTAAAGGCTGTGTTGAGTTGATCTATGTGCTTCATGTCTAGATTAATTTAAGTGAAAAATGATGGAAATTTTAGATTAACATGCAATTTAGCATGTATAGTAAAGAATGTTTTAATTCCATTGCAAGCTTCTTTCCGATGACATGTAGAAAGACACCTCTTTGTCTCTTAACATTTCATATTGATTTTTCTCCACCTGACTGGTTTGGGGATTGCTGGGATACAAATCAAGTATATGTTCTTTTTAGTTACAATTTTACATTTTTAACAGGCTGGGTGCTTCTTTCGGATGGAAAATGTTGATATCAGCATATAATATCTAACGCATGGAAAATTATTTGTTGCAGATGTTATGCACGCTTGCACCCTCGAGCTGTGAACTGCAGGAAGAAGAAGTGTGGACACAGCAATCAGGTAAATCATCTTAGGATTATATGTTTTTACCAACTTTTGTTTAACATACTATAGCTGTCCCTACTTGCCAAATTTATGGACGCCATCGTTTTGGTTGCAGCTGAGGCCAAAGAAGAAGATCAAGTAGGGTTTTTATCTGAATGATGAATCTTGGTATTTAGTACTAGTTGATTCGAAGTTGTATTGGCATTGAACATTTTGCTATAGTAGGCTTCTGCCAGGCTTTTTGGACTATTATGTTGTGTTGTCTCAAGGTTTAACACTACTGTTATCATTTTTATTGCTGTTCTTATCATTTACTCACACTTATATCTGCCTTAAATCTAATGCTTCACTGGTACGACTTGTTTACTCGTATTTACTGGCAATGGGGCCTTGTCTACTAGTAAAGCGTTGGAGGTAATGGAGTAGGCGTATGTGCGAGCTCAATGTCTTCTCTTTTCACCGGAAGTTGAGTTGCTGAATTACACAAATTTTACTTGTTAAATATCTGAATTGTATGAATTCCAAATTGAATCGATGATTTGTTAATAATTATGAAAATTAAAATACTTAAAGGTGGGATTGAGGCGAAAATGTATGCCAAATTTGGAAAAAAGCCCAGTGCAGTATTGCTAGAGGTCTTAGCTTTTCTTGAATTTAAGTCAAGCCGCTGTGTTTGCTCTGAGCAGTGTAATGCAGTATCCTCTAGAATAGCCAAACCAGCCACTTGCTCTGAACGCATTGAACGAGTTAACAGTGGCGCGGGGACAGCGTGTCCACAATATAAAAACGTATCATCTTTGTCCGGGCCTCCCCTCTTAGCTCCATAGAACAGCCATCTCTTCCGGTTCACTTCTTGTGCCATTCATGGTTGATTCGAACCATTTTAACCACAGCATGATTGGATCATCTGTTGTATTAAATAGAAAAGCAGATTGTTAGGTCGCGAGTCTTTAATGTTAAAGAGGTAAACGTATGACCAGAATTTCTGGGCTAGATTTGTTGGTGGTGCAATCTATGCCCGACCTTGTCTGAAAAACGTTCTGTATCATTTTGCGTGGAGACTTGCGTGCTGCATATTCTAATTGAAGCAATTCATCTGAATTCAGACACCAACCAAGAGCCCCCAAATTTTCCTCCGCTTGTCTAACTGTCTTAACTCCAGGTATCGGTACTGTGCCTTGGCAGATACACCAGTTTATTGCAACCTGCAAATACAGTCTATTGCATAAGGTGAATGATGCTTCTTTTGGAAGATTAACATCGCAATTGATGAGGATATAAGGTCTAGAGATAGAGCATCGATCTGAAGCGCCGAATATTCACTGAAATTGTGAAATTTTAGACCAAGAAACATGTTTATCTCCTGTTTCCCATCAAATTTTGCTTACCTATGCTTCCCAATGTGGTTTTCCTTACAATATGATATAAGCTTTCATCAACTAATCATGGTAACAAGGAGGCGCAGGTCTAGTTGTTATACACAATCATTTTCGCATTAACATGTTAATGCGAACAGAAAGCTGGCTAAAGTACCTGTGGCACAGTTTTACGCCTCTTTTCTGCAATTTCTCCAAGTGCGAGCAACAATGGCTTTAATCCCGGAAGAATTTGCCTGAAAAGCAGGGCCCTGCGGAGCCAGAAAGTAACTTTATGTTTAAGCCAGTACACATAATGAGATGGAAAGTCCAGACCTTACTTATCAGACTTGAAGCACTGCAAACAGAAAATCTTTACTATACCGAGGTCCAACCGGAAGTTTAGATGATGTATACTTCCCAGTAAGCATTCCAAGTCCTAAAGGACTATAGGCAATTAAGCGGATTCCTAGAGAGTTACACATGTTTCGTATGGCCATCTGATCTTCTTCCATGCTTAGCAGAGAGAACTGGACCTGAAATTTATATTATCTTGAGGATCGGAAAAACAATGGAAGAAACCAAACTACATGGAAAAAAAAAAGCAACTCAAAACGAGAAGCATTAATATGATTCCCATTTCCAAATACTAATTACACGGACGCATTGCTCGTGAGAGATTTCCAGTCAACTTCAGGGAAGTAAACATGCATAAATAATCTCATGTAGCTGTACATGTTCTAACCCTGTAACTTAGCCTGCAAATTTCAGTAAAATCATAGATTGTTGAACTAAAAGGTGACATTTTCTTTAGAGTGATAACTACTCTGCCCAACCAAATTTGACATAAGCCCATTGCGTGTGAGCACAATACCTGAGCTGAACACAGAGGTACTCCTCGAGGTCTGAGGTAATCATAAATCTTTTCCAGCTGCTTTGGACCATAATTGCTCACTCCAACAGCCCGAACCAAACCCTAAATACAATTAGAAACTGAAGTCTTCTTTCAAAGAATAAAGGAACAAAATAAGAAATGATAGGACAAACATTCACGATTTCCTATTCCCATAGTTTCAAAAGCTATAAGAAAACATTTTCAAAGACAAGGGAAGAAAATAAAGCGCTTTGTACGAGTTGCTGAAATTCTCCTCTGAAATATAGTTGTAGTTACCTGCTCGTACATTGCCACTAAACCATCCCAGAGAGCCAATTCTTGAGGAGGGGCATAGTTTGCAGTTGACCAGTGCAATTGGCCGATGCCTATTTGCTCAATTTGCAGTCTTTCCAATGATGCCCTGTAAAACAACTCTGCGTCAGATTTCTATGGGAACATTTATGTTGTATCCAATATATAACTGACTAGTATGTTTATCAAGTTTGACAGATAAAGAAACATATTGCATGGGGGAGACAGCAGAAAAGTTAGGGGGAAGTTTACTTGCAAGCTTTTACAAATTGCCCTGGAGTTAGACGCCATGGATATGCCGCAAACTTTGTTGCAATAACAATTTCATCCTTGGTTCGTTTTCCTGAGAATACAGGCAGGCATGACCATACAACTTCTTTGGAATTTTTCACAATCAGATCAAAGATTCTTTTTTGATATATAAATGCACAAAGCAAAACTCACGTCTTGGTTAACATAAAAAATGGTGTCACAATCATATGTTGTAGGCTCATAGCAGTATGTGGATGTTTTTTCAGAAAGAAAATCGGAACTTCATTCCATTTGCGTCTTTCAATCTGTTTCAACAATCTTCAATCCTTAATCCTTATCTACCATATCAAGTCTGACTAGTCAACCCGACAAGTTAAATTCTTAGGTGAAGTTGCAGGTCATAGTTGCACCTTAACGATTAACCGACTCAATTTTAACGTGGCTTGTTTTGAAATCAAATATAAGTTGTCACTATGTCATGCATCAGCTACATGGAAAGAATGAAATCCTGAGAAGATACAAACGTGGAAATTCTCGTATGAACTTCCCCAGAAGCTTTTCGCTCTGGCCATTTAACCTGCCAGTGCCATATGAATCAGCCGTATCAAAGAGATTGATGCCATTTTCCACAGCAAGATTAAAGGTTTGTTGCAGATCAGTATCCATTGATTCCCGGTATCCCCAGAGAAGCTGGTTACCCCATGCCCATGTGCCGAATCCCATTGGAGATACACTCATTGGTCCCACCTTCACCTGCTCATCACCACTTTTTGTAGTTCAAACCAAGAGAAGAAAATGAAGGCATGTAATTAGGTACACAAGGATCAAGCATACTTTTTCCCAGGGCCAGAAACGTGGGAACTTGAAAGGCTTTAAGGGTGATAAAGAAGGTGAGAATTGACTTCCAGAACCAAAGCTTGTAAAAAGAGCAGTGGTTGGTGTTGAAATTGTATATTCCATGCTTCTTTTCTACCCCTTTCAGTTTCTGCTACAGGTTGCCGGAGGCTTGATAGGAGCAGAGAGTGAACAGGTTGTTCCTGATGCGGTTTGTGTGGCCAAGACTAGTCCTTGTGGACGGACTTTCAAAAATGTACTACTTGACAGCTGTGGGATTTGAACCCACGCCCTTTCGGACCAGAGCCTAAATCTGGCGCCTTAGACCACTCGGCCAAACTGTCGAACGATGATTAATTGTCACTCGGCTAAAATCTTCAAATACTTAATATAATAACTGTATTCAACTATTTGTTTTGTTTTAGAATAATATTATTTTCAAGGACTTTAAATTTGAAGTATGATGCGGAGATGTTTTACTTTCTTTTTCTGAAGAACTTGATAAAAATGTTTTTCCCTCGGCAGCATAACATTAGCCAATTCTTTTAATAAATTACACTTGTCCGGTATCAAAGTTTAATCGTTTAGTATAAGGTCAAACTTAAAAATGAATTAAAATCTGTTTTTAGATTTATTTTACTGTTGTATAGATATTTGTCAATGTATTTATTCGATTAAATGGCCCAAACCGGAAAAAAGAGAGAGAGAGAGAGCAAAGAATAAAATTATTTAAAGGACAAAACTTGGTAAATGATAATCAATAATTAGGATAAAAGACCACTTTTTAATAATTTCCTAGAATATTTAAAACATTTTTGTTCTTAATGAGTAGTTTGGGCTTAATTCATAGGTCCTGTTTAATAGATAGCGTTTCAGCTTTTTTTTTTCTTTTTTTTTTCCATTTTAGAGAGTGATAATTATTTTACTATATCAAGCTAGTAATTATTTTGTTTAGTTGTCAAGCTAACGAGTTTTCAACCCAACCCATTAATTTTTTAAAAACTCTTCTATAAGAACTTCTGGTGATCAAACTTCAGGGTGTAAGTGAATTGGTAAGGGGTTTTTATGGTTTAAGTGAAATCTCGAGTTAAAAAATCGTCTTTATGTATGCAGTCATTTAAAACTTGGAATTAGAATTTTGCCTTTCGTAAGTAACTTATCTACCTCGAGAGAGGATTAGTCTAGGTATAGATAGCCTAAAGATGCATTCTCATAATTAAAACCCTCCTGTGATAACTCGTGGGCAAAAAAAATAAAAATGGTGATCAACTCATAAAATTTGGTTTGGTTGACAATTGTTCCTTCTATTCTTTTAAAAGTGGTTGACCTTTTAAAAAAAGAAAGAGTGTGATCTTTACTATAATAATAATATAATATAATATAATATAATTAATTAATTATTAAAATATAATAAATTATAATTAGTGACACTTGTCGATGCTATAATAATGATAATAATTAAATATAATTAATTAATTGGTTAAAATATAAATAATTAGTTAAAATAAATGAATGAATAAATAAAATAATTAATTAAAATATATGACTTTTTGTTGATGATTTTTGGTTATTATTATTATTTGCATTTTCTATATTTTTTATTATAGCTATAAACATAATTTTTGTAAAATTAAATATCTAAAATCTAATTTCTTATAAGGTTTTAAGTCATGCCCTCATAAGCTATTTTATGCATAAACAACTAATACTAAACAACTAATTTTACAAAATATCTTTAATAAACAGGTGATGTTATCTATCGGTCAAATTAATTGATATAATCTGCTCTCACCTAACTGCTAATAGAATCAGTTAACAATTAATATAGTTTGTTGTTTGTTAAACAGGACCCTAACCTTTTTCCTATCAATATTTTAAATAATTTGGATCTAAATCCATAAATAATTTCAGCTTACGACTTTTGTGGAATAAAAATTTTTGGCCCATTTTTTCATACCATCTTCCCTAGGTCCTATAAGAGTTTTAATCTTACAAATTCCATAGGTCCTAACACTTCCCTACTTTATAATTCAACCTTCGACCTTAATTTTCTGCTTAGACATTTTAAATTATTTTTCATAAGTTCGTTTTCCATCTTTTTCTTAAATTAGGTGTGTGGTGATTTCATTATCCAAAACTTCAGTTCGATCCTATTCCTATTGAAGGCATCCAAAAACATCAGTGACACTTATCATCTTAGGTTAAGCATTTAATGCCCATCATTTTAATAGGCCTATGCTTTGAAATTGGTTGCCATCTCAGTAATATGCTTTCTCTTTATATCTTATCCATATCATAAGATTCATTCACTCTAAAGGTTTAAGATTTGACTAGAATGTGTCGCTAAACTTAGACCACATATTCTTAAGTAAAGAGAAACAAAAGGGAAAAAGAAGGCATGAGGTAAGTAACTTCAATCGCATGCAATCTAAATTGAAGAGAAATTAACTTTGTTATTAGAGTGATATCATTAGAATAACTTTTAGTGGTGTTTCACAACTTCTCAATCATGAACACAATAGATCTAAATATGAGAAAACTTGAGGCACTAAATGATAAATCTTTTAAACATCAATTGGCACCATTTGATAGGAATCACACATTTGCTAACAAAAACCCAAGAACTACTGGAGATCCTTTGGAGGACATTAGGGGATTGTTGACGCAAAGTAAGACAAGGAAGGCTAAAGAAGTCCTCAATGTCTTAATGGTGGATCTCTAGTTAATAAGCTACCTTTAGAGGTTAAATTTAAGCCTATGAAGATGATCTAAGTGAATGATTAAGTTGATGAATCATAGTTTGATATTGTAAACAATATCCAACTCTAATGATAGTTAGTACCAATCTTGTGTTTTTGCTGGAGTGCTAAAGAAACAATATGTACCTATTACTTGAATTATCTTTGTAACTAGTGCCAGTCTTTTATAAGGTTTTGTAGAACATAGTTTCATAATGAAATTGGCACCAGAATTTAGTATGTTAGTAGAATCATCTTTCGGTTACATAGTTTTTTCCAAAATGATATCATCGGTAATAGTCTATGGTGCAAGTCTTGTACTATTTACATATTAGGGCTTTGAATTGATGACGTATTGGTTATTTTGAATTTATTGCTTTTTAAAACTCTACTATTAGAATTTTATGCTAATAAAAGGTTTAAGGATGCTTTTTATTGATAGTTTATGATTATTATTGTTAAATCAAACCATTAGAGAGATTTTTTTCCCATCTTTTAAAATGCTCTTTCTCAAGTTTCTTTAGAAACTTTGATCTTATCTATCTTGCTAGTGGTGATCAAAACCCTCCCAATCCCTCCTCTTCGTATCAGAGCGACAAAAGGAAGGCCATCAAATAGGATGTCTTCCAAGTCACATGGACAAAAAAAAGGAAAATTTCAATTTTAGCAAAGTTGTATCTTATTTTGTATGTTTCTGTGCTTGTTTTTGTAGATTGATCTATTCTTTATAAATTGGTATTAGGTCATATTATGTCGATATCAAATCTAATTAGTCCTATTGGTAAGGTTCGTATTAGAATTTAGTATTAAAGCTTAACTTTATATTCATATTCTTTCTTAATAGCTTTGTTTAAATATTCAATATTCAATATTGTTCCTATCTTTCTTAAAGCTTTGTTGAGAACACATTATTCTTAAATTAATGATCCTTTTTTCTGGAGTTTCAAGTCAATGAAAAGAGGGAAATTTCAATAAAAATTTTTGTGAAGAAAAGTTGTAGAAAGTTTCAAATTAAAAAAAAAGTAGAAAGAGCCTAACAATTACACCAAACAATGAAAGAAAGTTTATTTATATTTTAACAAGAACAAATAATCCTAATACTTAAGATATTTTATTTATCTATTTGCTTTTTATCATATTGCTTTTATTTCATTCTTGTCAAATTCTTCTTCTTGTCATTAAGTCCAATTGGGTTCCTTCGAACTTAATTAAATATTTTGAAATTTCTTATTGATTCAGTTCTAATTTCATTCCTTGTTTGATTTATGCCTAAAATTTTCTTTTCTTGGGAGTATTTGATGATAAGAGAAAGATTTAAGCTATCTTTATTAATTTAGATTGTCTACTTTATAAGGAACCTTTAGTTAGAAGCTTAGGTTGAAAGAGCACTGCCCTGTCAAGGTGGAAGTTACGGTTCAAACCACATCAATCCTAACTTTGAACCCAATCTGATGAATTAATCAATTCATTTCTTCACTTTTGTTGAGCAAAACCTTGATAAAAGCACGTAAGAGAGTGTTTTTACTATGAGCTTTTTGTATAAGTATATTGCAATTTAAATTTGAAACATAACAATATCTAAATATAAGGAAGTAAGTAAGGAGAAAATAGTTGGACTATGTATTAATTAACATTATCTAAGGCCAATATGAGTAACTTATGTGCCAACTAAGTGAAGTTGTTAAAAGGTTAGATAAAGTGGGTGCAATCATAAATGGCTTACAGCATAATCTACATATGGCTACTAGGATGGATGACTTTGAAGTGAATGGTATGAGTTAAAGGAGCTACTAATTACATGGGTGAACTAAACCAGGAGGAAAAGGAGGAAATAGGGAGACAAAGAGGGGGTATATTTTATAGGATATAAAAGAGATTATGCAGAAAGGTAGATGACAATATGAGAAATATCATGATGGTGATACCATATTTTGTAGAGAAGATAGATCCTAATACTTATTTAAAGTGGGAGAAGCTCATAAAACTAATCTTCAATTGTTAAAATTTATTAAAATAAAGAAATGTTAAAATAGATGCTATGAAATTTAGTGTAACATCCTGTTATCTCATATCAAGGGTTAGAACCCTAGAATAGTATACATGAGAGTTATTGAGAAGTTAGAAAGTGCATTTCATGCTTATGCATAATATAGCATACACACACACACGTGAATATTGAATTTTTGCACATTAAAATGATTGTACATGCATTCATTAACATTTTTCGAGTATAATTGATTTTATAAATGTGATTTTATTGAGAATTGGGGTTTATTTGTATTGAAAATTGATGTGGAGATTATACTTATTGATTTAGAATTTTTGGTGAAATTTAGGAAATTTTCAAAATTTTCAGGTATTTTTGGACTAGTAAAAATGCCAAATGGCAAGACAATTATTAAATGGTAGTAGAATTAACTATCAAATAGCAGTGAAAATTTTTATAAATGACATTGAGATTTAATGTCAAATGTCATTGAAAATTGGAAGATAATTGGAATTGAATAGACTAGTTAAATAAGAGAAAATAAGTGAGACCATAGGAAGTGGACATGTGGCAAGTGACAAGTGTCACTTGCCAAGCCATGCTTCCACCACTTACAACACTTTCTCATAAGTGAAAGACCAACCTCATTTTTAATTGTCTTTCACTTATTCATTTGCTCTCATCTATTGTAATTTCTCTTCTCATCTTCATTAATAATCTTCATTATGACACCTATTTGTCACCTTCTCAATGTGAACTTTGTTCTCACCTTCCATTTGCTACTATCATTTTTTTTTGCTATCTTCTTCCTATTTGTCACTAAAAACCTATCCCTACCACCTTTAGAAGATGAAGATCATATAATGCTTGGGAGCTAGGGTTGAGTGATATTTTGAAAATTTTGGAGCTAAATCAAATAAGTAACTTGTTAATCTTCATGGGTAGTGTTAAATGAAGTATGTATGATGATAGTTAGAGGTTAAATGGACATAAATGATGTTTTATGTATGATGAACGTGAGTGATGAAATGTGTGTGTAAATGTCTTGTTTTTGTATATGATGATGATTAATGATTCATGAATTAATGTAGAGCTGATTTAGAGTTAGAACGACTCCTAATGAGGTAGGATGACTGTAGAAAATTGATGATGAATGGGTACATATATATGCTCTGCTTTTGGTTAATGATCAAATATAAATCATGATTTATCTAGAGTTAAGAATGAAGAGAAAATGAAGTAGAAAAGATTATCTATGTACAAGATGTGTTAGGTGTAAAATGTAGGAACTTATAAAAATCTGGAAAATTGGAAGAGAGAGAGAGAGCTGGAAAATGTTAGCTGTAACATTTTCACTGATTAAGCATCTGTATTTTAGCGATAACTTATTTTGTAGTTATCCAAATGAGATGATTCTTAATTTGGATTAAACTAGAAACATAAGGATACATTTTTTAAGAAGACATCGAAATTAAATTGTGTCTTTAAGAGTCTCCAAATTAGACATGAAGTTGAGAACTGGGTGCAGCAAATTGGTGGATCAATGTGTATGTTTGTGTTCTATTTGAGAGTATGAAAACCATAATTAATGATTTGTATATAGACATTATGAATTATGAATTATGAATTAAGGGTTTAATGAAAGTGAAAGTTAGGTTAACCAAGATTTTGAGTTATGTTCTTGAAATGAGATGAATTAAGGTAATAGTTAGGAATGAAAATTGAAGTTGAATATGTGCAACAAATGTTTGACAAAAGTGTATGAGAATATGTTCTATTTTGGGTGTTTATGATTAAGCATGGAATATATGTTGGGCACCGCTTCCGGAGCCTAACATTCGGAGTCATAAAACGTGAGCAAACACATTTCTCCTATTTCAAATAATTTTTAGCTCTGTCTCTAGTTTATTTAGAAACAAGAATCATCTCATTTTGAGATCGGATGATGCGGTTATGGCTAAAAGAATCAACATAGTTTTGTACTTAATCATATTGAACCTATTTTGGGACTATTATCATAACTTTCACTAGAGATATTGATTGAGGTCATATTAGGACGGTTTCGAAGAGGAATTCTAGATCTACAACTTTTATGAAGACACCAAAGAAAGTTTTTATCATCTAGAGGGTCAAAATTGGATCAGGAGAAAGGTTAGATGAAGGCCAGACAAAGGGCTTCAGTCTAAGACTGAATCAGATGATAGGGTTTCTACAGTGTCTTCCTCATATCACCAAAAGTTCTAAATCACTAACTACACTTTCCAAAGCATCTCCACTTATAAAGATCATAACTTTTAACTCTGATGTAAAACAATTTCATACTATATATAGTTGGAAAACTAGAAAGACAAACTATAACTTTCTAGAAGACAACTTTGTCTAATTTAGCCTATATCAATACAATTTTTTCCTAGAAGTCGGAACATAAATTTACCCTTATGAAAGACTTGAAAATTTTCCCAAATTCACTTCCTATAATACAACATCATTCTTATCCATTCAACTATGTCTCATCATTCGTAGTTCCTATTTTCTTTTCCATAACATCTCGCTTATGTATATATATATATATACAACAACAATTCATGTTCAAAAATCCTCAACTCAAGTTGGTAACTTCCTCAAGTATATCTAATTTCAACTTACATCATCCATACTCAATTCATATTTCATTAACATCAAAAGAAAAATGTTTTATAAAGCTTTAATGGGCATTTTAAGCCATAATACATCAATGCTCCAAATACAAAAGATACTTGGTCAAATAATACTTGAAATGTGACTAAAGCCTTGTGTTCTCATAAATTAACATAAAACATAAAAGATGCAACTTTGGAGTGATGCCTTGAATCTTGATCACTCGATCTCTTTCTCATCACCTGAAGATGGGAAGGAATGGGGTGATCTTGAAAGCTAGTAGGTAACAAGTTTATAATATAGAATAAGCAAAATCATTGAAATGTTCATTTGTCATAGAAAATTCATATTGAATTCATGAAACACATTATTCTCAAATTCTCAATTTTAGCTCAAAACTCACAATTAAACATCATCACATAAACATAACATGTACATTTAACCATCAAAGCATAACACTCAATTATACACCATTCTTGACAATTCAAAGATGCAATGCACAACCAAATGGTTCGAGAGTTCAGTGGAATGAAACGGAGAAACCGAAGTTTACACTGTGAATAAAACGAGTCCGATTTCTCAGAATCTCGTGGCCTCAAGCAAGTAGCTGGGAGAAGGCTATTGGTCAACGTGCACGTGACTAACAAAACGGGTTCCTCTCTTGCCTAAACAAAAGCACATATTCATGCTCAAATCATTTCATCATATGCTCATACTTTTACGTTCTTTTCATTTATACAAAATGCCATGTGATTTTTCAAGGCATAATATAAAATGTTTTAAAGCATTTCCTTCTTCATTTAAAAATTCATTAACAAAAATTCATATACCAAACGTATAAAGATTTCTCAAATCATTCGAATAGCAATCATGCAACATTTATAAAACAACTAAAAACATTTAATTCTCTTGATTTTGAAAACATAGTCATGGCTCATTACTCAATTATAAACATGTAACCCACCTTGATTTTTTTACTTAAAACTTGCTTAAAGGGCCTCTCCTCTTGTTCCTCTTGCCTTTCTTGATTTCCTTCAACAATGGCAAAATCCCATTTAGTAGGGTTTTCAATTGAAAATCCTATAAAGCACAACCACTAAAATTGGTTTTAGAATACCTAAACCTATGCATTTACTAAGCTTCATAAACCAAAATCCTTCCAAAAATCTAAAAGATTCAAAATGATCTTACCTTGATTCTTCACCAAATGAAGAGTTTTTTTTGGCTCTAATGAAAGGTCTTCTCTTCCTTCACCTTTTTCTTTTCTTGAATAACTTCAAAATCTCTCTTGAAGGTTAAGAAAAATCGAACCCTAGCTTATTTTCTCTCTTCTCCACCGACCCTCTTCTTTCTCTCTTCTATATTTGTTCTTCTCTCTCAATTCACGTTTTTCCTTTCTTAAAATGCAAGACACTCTTTTCTTCTTCCAATTTTACCCTTAATGAGCATAAAATGTCCATTTTTTCCCTTTCTTATAAGCTTATGGTCTTTTATACTTAAGTGTCTTGCCAAAAATACCCTTAAATATTCTTATAACCTTAACACTTTAATTCCATTAGCCCATGCAATAAATCCTACTAACCTTGACATCATTAAATAACTCCAAAATAATTAATCTATCAAGACCTAAAAAATTATTTAAATTATGCTTAATAATAATAAAAAATTTCAGGGGCCAACAATATAGATTGTGTATGGATGATGTTGAACTAAAAGTGAGCTATACATGAAGAAGTTATCAACTAGAAATGATGAATGTTGAATATGAATTGTTTGATAATTATGAATGAGATATGTTATGGAAAAAGGTAGGATTTCATGAATGATGAGTTTTAGTGAAAATGATGAATCAAATGAGTAGAGATTAGAGAGTTTAATGAGATCAAATTAGTAGTTGAATTGTTATAAAATGATGTTGCATTAAAGGAAGTGAATTTGGGAAAATTTGGAGTGAAAGTGCTGTTAGGATAAATGTAAAAACCATTGGAAATGCATTTGAGTGAGTTGTGCTTCTTCCATGTCCATTCGACGGACTTAAGGTTCACTAAACGAACCTTCTCAGGTATGGAAAAACTCCTAGTCTCGTCCGTGTCTATTAAACGGACTTTAGGTCTACTAAATGGAACTTAACGAGTTTAGAAAACTCCCCATCCCTGTTTATGTCTGTTGGGGGTGTGTGTGTCCGCTAAGCAGACATTCACTGTATACTTACACAAATTTATGATTTTTACCCTATAGACAGTAAAATCTCTTTTTAGGGTCTTCACAAAAGTTGTAGATCTCGAAGTCCTCTTTAAAAAAAAAATCCTAGAATGACATTAAATTGACATCAATAGAAAAAGTTATGCCTTTTTTTCCCAAGATATGTTAGTTTTAGATAATCGACTTATTAATGTTTTTCCCATGAGATATTTAGGCTTAATTGTGATCTTAAATGAACTTAGTTGATGTTGGATTGAGAGATTAAGCTAAGAAAAGTGTATTAGGTGTTCAGCAATGATTCAAAGAATATGTTAATTTGTTACAAGACTTGTATAAAGGAAATGTACCCGAAGTTATCATTGAACATACACTGCACATATTCCATATATACGTATGTGTATAAATGAATACTTATAATTTTACAAAGTTGTGATATGTATAAATGTGTATGTATTGCATAATTTAGAAAAGCATATTGAACGTCAACATCCAGACGTTGCTGGGACTTCAAGGTAATAGCTTTCTGGAGCAAACTGTGAGTAACCTAGACGGTCTCACTTAATTATTTATTTGTTTAAATTCTATTTTAAATTATCTTATGAATATGATTTGATTGTTTAATTCTGAACACTAAAGGTCCGAGCTTTTTGATGTATGAATGTGATCTTTTGAAGTGCTCCTTATATGTGAATGTGACGAACTACATGATTCTTCACAAATTGTTGAATGCCAAACCTAGGGTCTGATGACAAATAGGTATTGTGAATGTAATGTGATTGTGTAAGTGAAATCAAATGATTGAGTGAATATATACGAATGTGATGCATTCTATACATGAATGCATGATCAGATAATGAGAGTTGTGACCTGAGTAGCCACTAAAAATGAGCTTAAAGCTGGACATATGATTAAGAGCCAAAGGCTCACTACATGTAGTGAGCCATGTATCCCCAATGGATAAGGGATAGTATTAATGAGCCCGTTGGCTCACTACATATAGTGAGCCATGTATCCCCAATGGATAAGGGATAGTATTAATGAGCTCGTTATCCATAATAGATACGGGACAATTTAGGCACTCGGTCATAATAACATAATAATTAAAGATGAGTCTCACGAGCATTGCATATACATTGTAATACGTATGTTTGACTAATTTAAAATGTATTGTTGTCTTGTACTTGAATGAGAATATGATATGTGATGCTTCTTGTAAAAATGAAAAGATGTGAATTACATGTTATGTGTATTAATATGTTGCATGAATTGAGTTAACTATCGATGATGGTTACCTCACTGAGTTTGCAAATTAATTTTTCAGGATCGAGAGAGGACATTAGCTACTAAGAGACCCTACAAGAAGCATGATTCTTGTACTCTTGTGAAGAAGAAATGACTCAAAGGTTAGTCAGCTAAGATTGAAGGATTTAGTTAGACATTTTGTATGATTCCTCTTCCTTGTAGTGTGTTTTGTTCTAAGGCTTGGATGATGTACATATTTGGATGATATTGTAAAGCTACAATGTACATATTGTTTAAGAAATGAAATGAGGAATTTGGTTTTAAAATATTGTGTCTTTATTTACAATGCCTTATAAGAGAATATGATTGCTCTAGTACACCACCCTTGTGGGGTACGTATTCAGATATCACTCAAGATATCAGGTACATATCCTGCGAGAGTGGGTGTTACAATTTCTTGGTATCAGAGTATGGTTGGCATCCATAAGGACATATTGGAATATTCGACATGAAATATCATGAGAAATGCAGAAAGTAGTTGAAATTATTGTCTATTATAGGTTATCCGCCATAGATGATCAAGTGGGACAGTCAGCTGACTTAGAATTAGTAAGAGCCAGTAGAGAGTCTTCAGTATATCGACTTGAAAGAATGCCTCCAAGAATTCCTAAGATAAGGGAAAAGAGGTATGATAAATTGTGAAAGCAGGGGTTGTGGACTTCTACGAAAGTACAAACCTTGTAGAGGCCAAAGGCTAGCTTGAGAGGACAGAGAGAGTTTTCAACCAAATGGACTGTGAGTCGGACAAGAAGTTCGACTATGCAATTTCTTTACTATAAGACCCACCTTATCAATGGTGGAAGACTGCTATAGGCAGTATCACCAGGCCTTGTAATATGAAATGGGAGGACTTCCTGAAGGTCTTCAGGGAGAGCTACATACCCAAGATCTACCTAGACAGAAAGATGAAGGAGTTTCTGGATCTAAAGCAGGGAAGATTATCGATAGCAGAGTATGAGATCAAGTTTAAAAAGCTGATGGGGTATGCTCTACTACTTTGATTCCTACTGAGGAAGACAAGTGTACGAGATTTGAAGATGGACTGAACATGGAGATTAAGACAAGGTTAGCAATCTCCAACTTGAGCACTTTTACTGAATTGAGAGCTGCCTCAATCAGAATTGAGCATCTATTAAGAGAGGGACAAGTAGAGTTTAGGAAAGGGTCTAAAATGAAGAGGCCTAGTGAATTTTAGAGTGGTTCTGGCAGGAGGTTTAGTAAGTGCCAGAATAGAGTCTTTTGATGACCGGCTAGATCAAGACAGTTGGGGTTCAGAGAGAGGGGTAGTTTCATACAGTCTGGCAATGGAAGAGGTGCAGTGACGGGTTAGTTACCAAATTGTGAGCACTATGGAATGAAGCATGATGGTGAGTACTGTAGACTGTCTGGAACTTGCCTTAGATGCGACTCTTTTGATCATTAAATTAGAGAATGTCCTACTGTTATTAGAGCCCAGTCTAGTATGAGAGAAGGATCATTGAGTGAAGCTATTGTCCAATAGAGCCGAGCTAGTGGGTCTGGATTGAGAGGCCGTGGTAGAGGTAGAATGATCTCTAGAAGTCCTACTGTCAGGACCAAGGTACGAAGCAACCAACTACAATCTCAAGACAGAGTTTATTCCATGACCAGACAGGAGGCTCAAGATTCTCTGGATGTTGTTGCAGGTGCATTACTTGTTTTTTTAATTATGAAGCATTTGCATTGCTAGATCCTGGATCTACGCATTCTTTTATCACACCACATATAGCATTTAGGTTGTATTGTGATAAAGAACAGTGGAAATATGGATTAGAGGTCTAATATCCTGTCACCCATGTTAAGGATAAAATAGTAAATGTGAGAGATTACTGAGAAATTAGGAAAACACATTTCATGCTCATGCATTACGTGATATGCACATACACGTGAATATTGAATCTTTGAGTATAAAAATAATTGTACATGCATTCATTGACGATTTCCAGGTATAATTGTTTATATAAGTGAGTATATTGAGAAATGTGGTTTTATGTGTTAAAAAAATTGATTTGGAGAGTGTATAGTTTGATTTATAATTTTTAGAATTTTTGGAGAGAATTCTAGAAATTGTTGGGTATTTTAGTTAGGAAAAATTTACCAAGTGGCAAAACAATTGTTAAATGGTATTAGAAATACTGTCCAATGGCAACGGAGATTTTGATAAATGACTTTAGGATTTATTGACAAGTGCCATTGAAAATTAGGTAACAATTGGAGTAGAAATTGAAATTGATGGGACTAGTTAAATGAAAGAACCAATCGAATGCTTCGGAAATTGGACATATGGCAAGTGACAAATATTAATTGCCAAACAATGCCTTAAGCCTACTACTCTTTTAATTAAAAAGACTCCCCCCCTTTTGGATGTCTTTCATGATGCTTCTCTTTACAAGGGGAAATTGGTGCTTTGCTTTGGTTCTCTCCATTTTCGCAGCTTCTCTTCTCCCTCTCTTCTTCTTGATTTTTATTCTTCAAGCCTCCATTCATGTTAAACCCAACCCTCTCATCTTTCATGCTACTCTTCCACCTTGCTCTCTCCTTCATTCTCACTAAAAGACCAACCTATTCCTTCAGGAAAGTTGATGATCGTGGAGATAACAGAGTTAGGGTTTAATGGTGATTTTGAAGATTTGAAAGCTAAAT
>JAOQMP010000003.1:30728475-30753787 GCA_027563575.1 Erythroxylum pedicellare
TCATGAATGATGAGTTTTAGTGAAAATGATGAATCAAATGAGTAGAGATTAGAGAGTTTAATGAGATCAAATTAGTAACTAAATTGTTATAAAATGATGTTGCATTAGAGGAAGTGAATTTGGAAAAATTTGGAGTGAAAGTGATGTTAGAATAGATGTAGAAACCATTGAAAATACATTTGAGTGAGTTGTGCTTCTTCATATCCGTTTGATGGACTTAAGGTCCGCTAAATGGACCTTCTCGGGTTTGGAAAAACTCCTAGCCATGTCCATGACTATTAAATGGACCTTATGTTCGTTAGAGGGTGTGCGTGTGCTAAGCCGATATTCACTGTACACTTACACAAATTTACAATTTGGACCCTCTACAACTCAAAATATCTCATCAGGGTCTCATTAAAGTTGTAGATCTCTAGGTTCTCTTTGAAAGCATTCTAGAATGACATTAATCTGACATCTGTAGCAAAATTTATGCCTTTTGTCCCAAGATATGTTTGTTTTTAGATGACTGACTTATTAATGCTTTTCCCATGAGATATTTAGGCTTGATTGTGATCTTAAATGAACCTAGTTAATGTTGGATTGAGAGATTAAGCTAAGGAAAGTGTATTAGGTGTTTAGGCATGATTCAAAGATTATGTTAATTTGTTATAAGACTCATATTAAGGAAATGTACCTGGGATTGTCATTGAACATGTATTATACATATTCCATAGATACATATGTGCATGAATGAATACTTATAATTTTACAAAGTTGTGATGTGTATAATTGTGTATGTATTGCATGATTTAGAAGAGCATACTTAATGTCAACATCTAGACATTACCAGGACTTCGAGGCAATAACTTTCTGAAGCAAACTGTGAGTAACCGAGATGGTCTCACTTAATTATTTGTTTGCTTAAATTTTATTTTGAATTATCTTATGAATGTGATTGATTGTTTAATTCTGGACACTGAATGTCTGTGGTTTTTTATTTATGAATGTGATCTTTGAAGTGCTCCTTGTATGTGAATGTGACAAGCTATATGATTCTTAACAAATTGTTGAATGCTAGACTTAGGGTCTGATAACAAATAGGTATTGTGAATGTAATGTGATTGTGTAAGTGAAATCAAATGATTGAGTGAATATATACAAATATGATGCATTTCATACATGAATGCATGATCAGATAATGAGAGTTGTGACCTAAGTAGCCACTGAAAATGAGCTTAAAGCTCTGAATATGATTAAGAGCCAAAGGCTCACTATGTATAATGAGCCCTATATCCCCAACGGATAAGGGCAATATCAATGAGCTCGGTATCCATAATGGATAGGGACAATTTAGGCACTCGATCACAAAAACTTAATAATTGAAAGTGAGTCTTACGAGCATTGCATATACATTGTAATACATATGTTTGACTGATTTAAAATGTATTGTTGTATTATATTTGAATGAGAATATGATATGTGATGCTTCTTACAAAAACGCAAAGATATGAATTACATGTTACATATGTTGATGTGTTGCATGAATTGAGTGAACCATCGATGATGGTTACCTCACTAAGTTCGCAAAACTCACCAAAATTGCATTGTTGATTTTTTAGGACCGAGAGAGGACATTAGCTACTGAGAGATCCTACAAGAAGCATAATTCTCATACTTTTGCGAAAAAGAAATGTCTCAAAGGTCATTCAGCTGAGACTGAAGGATTTAGTTAGACATTTTGTATAATTCCTCTTCCTTGTAGTGTATTTTGTCTTAGGTTTTGGATGATGTACATATTTGGATGATATTGTAAAGCCACAATGTACATATTGTTTAAAAAATGAAATGAGGAATTTGGTTTTAAAATATTGTGTCTTTCTTTGTGATGCTTTATAAGAGAATATGATTGCTCTAGCACACTACCCTTGTAGGGTACGTATTCGGATATCACTCAAGATGTCGAGTACGTGTCCTACGAGAGTGGAGTGTTACATTTAGTGACTATATAATAGATTGGCAGGATTAACAAATTATTACTAGGAAGAGAAACTAAAAGATGCATATTAAAACTTACAAGGAGAAACGAAGTTGGTAATGAGGAAGCAGTTTGTACCAAGTTCCTACTATAAAGAACTTTATCAAAGGTTATAAATGTTAACTCAAGGATCCAAGAGTGTGGAGGAGTACTATAAGTGGATGGAGATTACCATGACTAAAGATCACATGGAGAAAGATAGGGAGGCAAAAATGGCTCGATTTATTTCTTTTTTAAATTTAAATTTGCTAATGTCATATAATTATACCATCATATAGAGTTGGAGGGCGTGATGCATACGGCTATACAGGTAAAAATGTAACTCAAAAGGAGGCTTACTAGTTGTTTTGGTGTGTCTAATATAGGTTCTTTATCATAGACCAAACTTTGGAGTGAAAAGGAGGATAAGGATTCAAAGCCTAAGTATAAAGGAACCAAGTCGAAATTGCAGACACCTAATTTATAAAAATTTAAGGTTGATTCCATTACTATAATTAAGAATTGAGACATTAAATGTTTCAAAGGCTTAAAACAATGACATATTGTGCCCCAATCTCCTAACAAGAGAGCAGTGTTGATGAGGGGTATATTGAGTATATGTTTGCTAATGAAGAGGAGGTAGATGGGATGAGAAGCCTAGCTTAGGAAATGCTAATGAAGAGGACTTGAGGTGATAAAAGAGCTAGTCACTAGGACAACCCTAAGCATTAAGTAGGAGATGATACAAATAAGTAAATAAAATTTTCTTCCATACTTGATACGTCATCAAAGATTTAGTGTGTAATATGATCATAAATAGAGGAAGTTATCCTAATAAAGCTAGCATAGAGCTGGTGAATAAGTTGAGGTTAACCATATAACGTATAATGTTTGAATGATCGTGGGAAGGTTAGGATAATAAAGTAGGTGATTTTTTTATTAGGAGAAACAAAGATGAAATATTGTGTGGTATAGTTCCCATGCAAGCAAGAGTTTTACTCTTTTGTAATATTGGTAACTTATCAATTAATATGACATTAGTATATTTAAAAGCTAAAATTAATTTGATACTCCATCATATGATAAATAAATTAGAATTAGGTGATCCTAATCTAACTAGAATAAGCCTTCAGTTTGCTAATAAGTCAATTAAGTCTCATAGGGGTATAATAAAGGATGTGTTTATTAGTGCTGATAAATTCATATTCCCTATAGAAGTTGTAAGTTTGGATATAAAAGATATTTGTATGAAATACTTAGCACTTACCCCAACTTTAAGTCTAAACCACTTTTATTTTGTAGTCCTCCAGTTTAATTGTGTTGTTTAAGTGTAGGAATGAAGTTAAAAATACTAGGGAGGAACTTTTGGAAAATGGGTGCAAGTGATGTGCAATTTTTTTCTTTGATATTGTAGCACTAATATAAAGTTGTACCTTTGGAAACTATGGAAATTTGACATCATACCATCAATTTAAAGCAATAGCACAACTGAGAAAAAAATTGACAAATCAAATTTCGATGTTATAGTGAAGAACAAATTCAACCTTGATGTTGCAAAATCAATATAAGGCTATAGCATTAGTTAGAGAATAAGATCCAGTTTTGATATGATTCAATATCTTTAAGTGGTATGATTCAGTATCTTTAGGAATTATAAAATGTATCTTTAGGAATTATGGTTTGATTT
Organism: Erythroxylum pedicellare; assembly: GCA_027563575.1. Lineage (NCBI taxonomy): Eukaryota > Viridiplantae > Streptophyta > Magnoliopsida > Malpighiales > Erythroxylaceae > Erythroxylum > Erythroxylum pedicellare. Next base: position 30,732,159 of record JAOQMP010000003.1, read on the forward strand.
GATTATGATTATAATTTTAACTTATCACATATGAAATCTAATATATAAAGGGAGTAAGAGTTGTTAATTTTTGTAAGCTTTTCCCAGACCTTTTCTTAATTCATAACATGGTATTAGAGTAGTTTTTCTAAATCTTGCCTCTAATTCCTTTTCTTCTCAAAACTAAAACCCATACCCAGACCTTTCTCACAAAAATTAAACCAACGTCAATAATATAACCCTAGAAATACCTCAAGAAGCCATTGAAAACCAAGACAGAGGAAGAAGCAACATTGATGAATGTCCCACGTGTCTCTATATACCACCGACAGCCTCTGTAATTGACATGTGTAGCCCACGTGCCCCCTTTTGGTGACAATTTGTTGACTCTGCTACCATAGATTAAGTGGCACCAACTCCAGAAACCTATTAGTGATGTGTTTTTCTGCTTTTAATTACTAAAATTTGGGTTTATGTATTTAACCATAGTTAGTGATGGGTTTTATTACATTTTAATTGCTAAATATTGGGTTTGTATTTTGATCATTGTTGTTGATTCCATCATAGTCATAGTCCCTCTTTCATTGTTACATAAGTTATTGATATTTGAAGTTTGTCATCTTATTAACATCTTTTTGTATCAATTACATCATGAGTGACTTTAAAACTGACAGTATTGACTAACAACCACTCATTATAGTTCAACAAATCACAAATTGAAAATTAAATGGAACGAATTATGTTGCTTAGGAGAAGGTGATCATTGTATATCTCAAGGGCCTGGGTAGATATGAGCATCTCATAAATCCAGCTTCTGATATTAAGTCACCATGGTATAAGAAGTAGGAATAACATAATAATCAAATAATGACAAGCCTTTGGAATGTCATGGAGCCAAATATTGTTGACATGTGCCAATATGTAAACTTAGCAAAGGAGTTATGGGAGTATATGGGGCTTTTATTTTCTAGTAATATTACTCATATATATGATTTATTTATGAAATTGTTCAATAGTCAGCAGGGAGAGAAGAATCACACAGAGTATTTTTTCAGAAATAAAGAATTTATTTTAAAAACATTTTGTAACCCAATCGATAACAACAAATAAGGATCAACTTCTACAGGAAAGAGAAGAGTTATTTGTGCTAAGATACGTAGCCAGCTTACGACTAGAATAAGAACCAATTCGGGCCTAAATATTAGGTGGCACTGAACTTCCATCACTTGTTGAAGGATATTCAAGTGTATCTTATTCCTTGAAGGGGTTAGAACAAGAAAGTGGTGACAAATGAAATTACTTTTAAAGTAATAGAGATGGTTGTGGTGGTTATAGAGGAAGGGGCATATGAGGCCAAAAGAAATGTGACCATTATGGCAAGGATGGTTATGTTCAAGACTATTGCTAGGACTTACACCCAAAATTGCATCCAAACCTTCTCAGTCTTTTAGTATTATAGAGCCTTCTAGTGATTCTAACTTAATAGATGGAAACAAGTTATTTGAAGAAGAATATATGGCTTTTCTACAATATCAAGCGGCCAAGCAAGCAATGAAACTAATTTCATTATTTGCTTACCTAGGTAATATCACATCTTGTATATCAACCTTTGTTAAACATTGGGTTATAGATTTAGGAGCCATCAACCATATTGCAAGTAACCTAAAAATTTTAATCAAATTACCCCTATACTAGACTCTCACCAACTTACTGTTGTTAATGGTTCCATTACTAGTATAAATAAGTCTGGCACTGCATTTTCCTCTCTTTCAATGACGTTAATAACAACATTATATCTTCAAAAATTTTTGAACAACTTAACGTCTATTAGTAAACTAGCCAAATCATTGAATTATTATGTTTTTTTCCTAACTCTATTGTTATTTAGGATTTGAAGATGAAGATAATTAAAGGAGGATGTGAATTTGGAGGTCTTTACTATTTTCACATTTATTTAATCTCCTGCTCAGTTGTTGCTTTACCTCTCCAAATCCATAGTCTCTTTGGTCATCCATCAATCTAAAAATTAAAAAGATTGGTTTCTAATTTGAATTTAAATCTTCATCTAGACCATGAATCTTGTCAACTTGAAAAACATCATCATATTGCTTTTCCATCTAGATTTAATAATATAGCCGAAAGCTCTTTTGTATTAGTTCATTATGATGTTTGGGGTCTATCTTATGTGACCTTAAAACATGGTTTTCATTACTTTGTTGTTTTTGTTGATGATTAGTCTATAATGACTTGGTTATATCTAATGAAGAACGTTTCGAGTTATTTTCTATTTTTAATCCTTTTACTATGAAATCAAAACCCAATTTAGTTGTCCTATTCGTATCCTCAAAAGTGATAATGCCAAATAGTATTTTCTGATTCCATTTAATCTTACAAAAAAAATTGTGGTAGGATTCCCAAATCTTCTTATTCTCAGACACCATAAAAAAATGGTGTTACTAAAACAAAAATCAGGTATGTCATAAAAGCTACTCGAACCTTACAAATTGAGATGAAGTTTCCCAAGGAGTTCTGGAGTGATGTTGTCTTCATTGCTTGTTGTCTTATTAACAGTGTTAGGCCCGGGTCTCGTTGCTTATCCCTAAGTGACCACTTCAGGCAGTCAGGTGAAGGTCATACGAGAGGAAAGTTGACAACATTCAATTTGAAATGAAAACTTCGCTGCCAGCAATGGCGGGTTCACCGTGGTGAAACTGTGGAAGTATTTCTAAGGACTTTTCGGGACAAGTTCACCATAGCCAATATTTGACTTTGCCGCGGCAAAGTCTCAAGGTCTAGTGAACAGACCCTTCAGGAAAGGTTCGTCGCGGCGAAACCTTCAATTTCAGACACCCAAACCAACTATCCAACATTAACGTTTTTGCACATACAATTCCACAACCCTTAACCACTCAACCAAAAGATAAATGCAAACACATACAAAGGAAACTTCTTCAAATCTTAGCCTCTTAAGAATGAAATGCTAAACTTGGATAGTCATGAGCTAAAACACTAATATATTTCATTAACATCAAAAGAAGAGTTTTACAAAGCTTTAATGGGCATTTCAAGCCACAATACAACATTTGTCTCATAACCCAAAAATACAAAACATATATGAACGAGTAAAACTTGAAATGCGGCTAAAGCCTTGTGTTTTCCAAAAACTAACTTAAAATACAAAATGTGCAGAATTGGAGTGATGCCTTGACTCTCGACGCGATCACTTGATTTCTTGCTGATCACCTAGAGATGGGGAAGAATGGGGGTGAGCTTAAAAGCTCGTGGGCAACAAGTTTATAAATAAGAAATAAGCAAGACCATTGAAAATATTCATTTCTATAGTAAATTTACATTGAATCCATAAAACACATATTTCTCAAATTCTCAACTTGTCAAACAATTCATAAACAACATAACTATGTATTCATCAAACTTGCCAACAATTCATAAACACCTAAGCAATCAAAATGGTTTGGGTAGGTCCATGTAGGATTTCTTGCGAATCTCCAGTAATAATATAATGGACTATCACAAACCCACATAATGGTTTTGTGTAGTTCATAAACATAAGGGAGTCCATGAAGGAGCTCCATGCCACTAGCAGGTGGGTGGGAGAAGCCTTTAACATGGTCAACATGCACGTGACATAACAGAATGGACCACCACTAACCCATACAAATATGAATTTTAAGACTTGCAAACATATTGCCCAAAAGGCACATTTCAGAAATATGATTTCCATAAGCATGATATATTTCAAAATACCATTTCCATTTCCATCTTCATTTCATAATTCATCAACAAAATTCATGTACCAAACATGTGGCAATTTCTTAAATCATTTAAGGAGTAATAAATGCAACATTTATAAAATGATTGAAATCATTTAACCGTATTGGTTTGGAAAAATATTCATGCCTCATTAACTCAACTATAAACATGTAACCCACCTAGATTCCTTACTTAAAAACTTGCTTAAAGGTGCCTCTACTCTTGCTCCTCTTCCCTTTCTTGATTCCCTTTAACATTGGCAAAAATCCCATTCAATAGGAATACAAATTGAGGACCCACAAGGTGTAATCACTAAAATTAATTCTAGAATACTTAAACGCGTGCATTTCCTAAGCTTCATGAACTAAAACCGGATTTAAAATGAACTTACCTTGAATCTTTACCAAATAAAGAGATTATTAGCTCAAACGGAAGCTCTTTTCTTCCTCTTTCTTTTTCTCTTCTTGAACAACCTCAAAATCACTCTTAAAAGCTAAGAAAAGATGAAACCTTACTTGCTCTTCCTTCTTTCCTCTCAAGAACGGCCCTCTCTCCTTTCTCTCTTCTTTTTTTTCGTTATTTCCTCTTCTTCTCTCCCTCATTCACGTTTTTCCTTCTTCCTAAGAGCAAGACGACATTTTCTTCTTCCAATTCTACCTTTAATGAGTGTAAAATGTCAACTTTGCCCTTTCTTTAATGCCTTATGTCTTTTATATTTAAGTGACACGCCAAAATTGCCGTTTATACTCTTACTACTTTAATTCTAACATTTCTATTCTAAATTTTTAATTTCTACTTATGCTTGCTAAATTAATGACTAAATTCTAAGAAAATAAAACAAAATAAATCAATAAATAATTTAATAAATAAAATAAAAATTTGGGGTCCAATAAAAATAATGCCATCCATTACTCTCAAAGGTCAGATCCCTCATATTCTTGTATTTCATAATACTTCGTTGTTTCCTCTTCAACCTTGTATCTTTTGATGTACTCTAGTCTAGAGTTAATAAATTATCACCACAGTCCATCAAATATATCTTCCTCGATTACCTGTGATCATAAAAAGGTTTTTGTTGTTACAGTCCCTCACTTAAAAGATTCTTTATATGCTCATATGTAACATTATTTAAGAACACTACATACTTCTTTGAGAGTCAAGATTCCAAAGCTTCTGTCACTGTTTACCCTTACTTTTTTGACACTTCTTGAATAATTTGCCTAAAAGTTCAGATAATTCACCTACCAATCCTAATCCTTATTATCATCATCAATTGTCTTGAGTAGATTTACAAGTTTGTTCCCAATGACCTTGTCAAATGGTAGATGGTCATCTAGACGAGCCCTTTTCTCTAACATCTAATTTGCCACCAAATATGGAAAACAGTGACGTAGGCTACCTTATTGCTTTAAGGAAAGGTAAACGATCTTGTACCGATCATTTGATTTCTAATTATGTTTCTTATAACCATGTGTCCCCTTCCTTTTTTCCTTTTCTATCAAAACTGAATTCTATATCCATACCTAAGAGTATAACAAAGGCTATATGGAACCCTGGGTGAAAACAAGCTATGAAAAGAGGAAATAGATGTTTTATGGTCAAATGAAACTTGGAAGCTTGTTACTCCTCTTCCTAATGCCTCAATTGTTGGTTGTTAATAGGAATATAATATTAAGACACTTACTAATGGATCTATTGAATGACTGAAGGCTTGTCTTGTTACTAAAAGATACACTCACGTTTATGGTATTTATTATTTTAAAAATGGCATAAGTTCGTATGTTTATCTCCTTAGCCGCAACTTATTCTTAGCCTTTGTACCAACTTGACATAAAAATGCATTCCTCTATGGTGATTTAGCATAAATAAAGGGTTTGATGCTCAGAGGGAGTCTAAGAAAGTGTGCCTATTGAATAAATCATTATATGGTATAAAGCAATCTTCTAGAGTATGGTTTGGACTATTTAGTTCAGTTGTTAAGAAATTTGATCTCAAGTAGTATGGAGTGGACCATTCGATATTCTATCAACATAAAAGATCTGGTAAAATTGTATTGATATTATATGTTGATAATATTGTTATTACTGGTGATGATCAAAGTGGAATTCATAAATTGAAGGAATTCTTATAATAATAATTCCAAACAAAAAATGTTAGTCTATTCAAGTATTGGGAATCGAATTTTCAAGATCCGAAGATAGTATTTGTCTCTCCCAATGCAAGTATGTTTTTAATCTTATAGAAGAAGCTGGGTTTTTAGGTTGTAAAATGATATATTCTCTAATGGATCCTAATCTCAAACTTGATGTAGATTAAGGAGAGCTCTTGAAAGATTAAAAAAACTATAGGAGGCTAATTGGAAATTAAACTATCTTATAGTTACTAGGCGTGATATTTTTTTCAGTATAAGTATGGTGACTCAATTTATACAGTCCCCTCAAACCAACCACTAGAATGTAGTTAGTAGAACCTTGAAATACCTTAAGCGTAATCCTAACGAAAAACTCTTATATAAGAACTATGGGCATTGTCCAGTTCTGGCTCATAGTGATGTTGATTAGGCTAATTCTAAGACTAATCGACAATCTACTATAGGGTATTAAGTGTTTGTTGGTGGTTTTGAATGATACATGAGACTTTTATATGCTCAAATATAATTAAAAGGAGTTTGCCTCTTAAGAAAGGAGCCTATTAATTATCTATCACATATTTTCATAATAAAATCATTCACAGATATAATCAAGGTAGCATCCTGAAATCCTATCATATATATGCAAAAAATATGTCCACATAAGTTCTCCCCTTTTGTCATTATCACAAACAAATAAATAAAGAAATGGAGAGAAGTGAAATAATATATTGATATGCAAGATAATATCATAAGTACGAATGAGCCATGCAAAAAGCAACAGAATTAATGGAGATATTTAGAGATATTTTTTAGCAGGATTTGTATATCAAAAAGCTAATTTTGCATACTGTCTATTTGTCCTTGCATTTTTTTTCTTGATTGTTTTGAATGTTCTTTAGCAATTGTTGGATACTTGCATTATTTTCATCCTAAGGAGGAACATTAGCTCGTTGATCTAGAGCAGAACCTAAGATTTTTGCTTCTCTTTCAGATTTCTTTTTCTTGAGCAGAACCTAAGATTTTTGCTTCTCTTTCAGATTTCTTTTTCTCTTAGGCATTGTTTTGCAATTTATATCCAAATTGGTATGGAATAGAAGGATGAAACTTAGCCGGTTTATACCATCTCAAGTTTGTAAAAGGCACTCCATAATGGTGTAAAATCTTGGTAAGTAACATCCTATACAATAGACAACTAGTTGTATTCTTATGATTGCCTTTATCAGCCATAAATCTTAAGATCATTGCAGGGATATTTATTATGTGTCCTTTCAGCAAATTATACACTACATAAGTTTCTAGCAAAATGCTCCTTTCAATAAAACTACTCTTGGGGTAAAGAGAAGTAGCTAATAATAATGCAAGACATTATGGTAGTAAGTTAAATTGCCTTCTCCAAGGTCTCTCATCTTAGGTATTTTCAGTATAAAGGCAGATGGATTTAACAACTTCTCCCAAATCCGGATCATTGACATCCCATTTATGACAAGGAAAATCAGTTCTCCCTATAGAAGTTATGTCCAGCATATCTCCTAAAATCTCTTTAGAAATTAGAATTTCACTTTCACACACCCATGAGACTTTTAATAGGTTTCCATCAATTACTTCCTTTCTTATGTGTGTGTAGAATGTCATGACTAGCTCATCACACATTATCTCATCTAATTTCTGGAAGTTTTCCCAACCAATTGAACAAAGTAACGAGAGATAGGTATACCTATATTATCAAACATCATAGGAGGCAAGACTTTCCCAACAACCACCTTTCTTTTCTTGTACTGCGCTTTATAGTAGACTTCAGTTTCCACTAATTAAAACATTTTTTGTCGTATTGATGTTTTTCCTCCCTTTTGAGTAGCTATGTTAATTTTCTTTGCTCTGTTTTCTTTAGGAATCATTTTTTCATTAAACAACTCATTTCTAACAATAGGTTCTTGATAGTTTTTGTAACAAACATTTTTCCTTTCTTTATCTCTTCCCTTTTTCTTTTTATGGATTCATCTTCCTCTTCCTTTTCAGTATCTGTGGTTTCTTTTTGTTCAAATATTTTCTCAGCTTGTTTTACAAGTCTTCCTCTAGTTCGTGGTTGGCTGATCAAGACAAGGTTCTTTATCTGAATAATCATCGTTGATAACTTAGTGTACTTTTGATACTTATTGTTTAGAGTAGATGTGTTCAACAACATGAGTTTCAACATGACTATCAGTGCAAGTTGGAGTTTTCTTTTCTTTTCTTAATCTGATTCATGCCATTATAGATTGTCGAAAAGAGAAAGTTAAGAAGATGCAAAAAGTTTGAAGACAGGTCTTTTAAGGGGGAATTTTTTTAGATTTGATTGAAAGTGTGCCAAAGACATAATAAGCATAATATCTGGTCTTAAGCTTGTTTTATATAAGAAATACCCATCGAGTCCTAATGATTGACTTATTTTGAGGACAAGGTACTACAATCTAGACTTTGTTTTTTGTCAAATTGATTCATTTCATCTTTCATAGCCGATACCTAGTTTTCATCAATAAAGGCTTCTTCAATGGTCTTTGGTTCTAGTTATGAGATGAGAGCAACAAAGTTGTTCTTAATTGATGATCTTGTTCTTAGACTTTCAGAGGAATCTCCTTGAATATATGGTTGTGTATAAAGACCTGTCTATTCTCTAAGTGTTTTTCTTTGCATAGGCTCCTGTTGAGGGGAAGAAGCCTGTTCTGTTTTAGCTTTAGAGGAACCTTCTTGATCTTGTGATTCTAAAGGTACTCTAGTTAGAGTCTCTGATGTATTTTTAGGAACTAAGGCGTGCTTTTCATCATCTGAATCAGCTGATATTGTCGATGATAGTGCTTCATCAAATACCACATGTATTGATTCTTCTATTTTCCTTGTTCTTTTATTATAGGATCTAAATCCCTTACTCGCACTACTGTAACCTAGAAAGATGGCTTCATCTAATCTTGCTGCATTGAATTTTCCAAGATTGTCTTTTCCATTGTTTAGAATGAAACACTTGTAACCAAATGCTCAAAAGTAAGCAACATTTGGTTTTCTTCCTTTCCACAACTTATAGGGAGTCTTTTTCAGAATGGGTCTTATAAGACATCTATTAAGTACATAATATTTCGTGAATACTGCTTTTGCCCGGTATCCATGAGATAGTCAATTTTCACACATCATGGTTTTGTTCAGATAAACCAAAGTTCTGTTCTTTCTCTCTACAACTCCATTTTTTAAGGCGTCCTTGGACATGAGAAGTTGTGAGTTATACCATTGCTGTCAAGAACTCTTCAAACTTTCTATTATCAAATTCTCCTCCATGATCACTTCAAATTGAATTAATGTAGTATCCTTTTTTTATATGAATTTTTCTACAAAACTCCTCAAAAAGTTCAAAAGCATTATCCTTATTTGATAGAATGTAGACCTATGTAAATCAGGAATAATCATCTACTAAAACAAAATCGTAATGTTTACCACTAAAACTTTGAGTCCTAATGGGATCAAATAGATCTATATGCATAAGTTTAAGTGATTGGCTAGTAGACACAATGTTTTTAGAAGGAAAGCTACTGATTGAGTTGTTTACCTATTAAGCAAGCCTCACAAACCTAATTGCTTTCAAACTTCAAAGTCGGTAGTCCTTTTACTAACTTAATTTTGTACAATTTTGGTAGAATGCTCATACTGGCATGTCTAAATTTCTTGTGCCATATAAATGAATTCTTTTCTAGAGAAACAAAACACTTAATATTTTGTGAGGACATGTCTTCCAGTTGAGCACAGTATATATTCTGATTTCTATGACCAACAAACACAATATTATCATTATTAATATCAATAATTTTATAATTAGATGTATAGAAGATGACTTTGTAACCCTTGTCACATAGCTAACTCACACTCTACAAGTTATGTTTCAAACCATTAACAAAGAGAATGTTATCAACAGAGGTAGAGTCAGAATTACAAATTTAACCAACTCTACTGACTTTTTCTTTATTTTTATCTGCAAAGATAACATTACCATTTCCTTTTCTTTCAATGTAGTTTAAGTGTGATATTTCACCTATCATGTGTCTTGAACAACCGCTATCAACTATCTATTACTTTTCTCTTGTCTTTGTTTTGAAACATATCCATAAAAAATATTATCTCATTTTAGGTACCTAAAATTTTTTGGGTCCTTTCAGGTTAGTATTTTGACCTTTCAGTCTCTAGATATACATTTGAGATAATTTCTTCATTTTATGAAAGTTACAAGAATAACTAATGTGATCATGTCTACCACAGTAGAAATATAAAATAGATAAATAAGAATTGATATAATTTCTACCATGTATCAGATTCCTACTATTTTGACTATAACTACTGCTTGATTTGATAAAGAAATTCTTATAAGGCCTGATATTATTGTTTTCGTTGTATCCTATTCTAGCCTTATCAAAAACACATTTACCACTACCAAGCAATGCATCAAGGTTGTTCCTTCCATCAAAGAAATTTTCCAGTTCTTTTTTTAGAAATAAGATCTTTTTAACACTTTTCTCTTTCTCAAGTTTGAAGGTAGTGACTTTTTCTTCCAACTGTCTCACTTTTTCATAATCATTTTTTAGCAACGTATTTTCCAACTTGGATATTCTTTCTTCCAATACTTCCTTTTTAGATACCTTTTGCTTATACTCAACTTCGAGAGACATATTTATGGTTTCTAGATTCTCATTTATTGATTTCATTGATTAAATCTTACTCTTCATAGATGCATTATTACTCTTGGACTTCTCTAACTTCTTTGAAATATTTCATTGTCAACCTTTTATACTAATCATACAATTCATGATATGTATGTTTCAATTCATCAACTTCAATATCAATGTTAGAATATTATACCTCATTATCTCCTAATTTAGCTATGAAGCAGACGTTGCTCACTTCCTCAGGTTCATCTTCTTCAAAGCTTTCAAAATCCTTGCCAGACTAAGCTGCAATCATAGCTTACTTTCTAGGTTTCCAGTTCTCTGTTTTATCCTTTTGAAGGAGAGGATGTTTAGGTCTAGAGGATGTTTAGGTCTAATGTTCCCAGGCTTCTTGCAATGGTAGCATATGATTTGTGTATTACTATTGTTATTGATGCCTTTTAATTGTGGCCTGTTGCTTCCAGCCTTCTTGTTTTCTTCTCTTTTTATTGTTAACTTCTTTTTATATAAGTGTGCACATTTTCTGACCATGAATTTGAATTCATCATCTCCATCTATCTACAACTCAGTGTCACTTTCATCACCGTTTGACTCGTCAGTTGCTTTTAGTGCCATTCTTTTTCTGTAGAAGGATCCTTCATCTCACCTAAGCGCGGTTTCATGGATCACCAGATGTCCTCATAACTAGTCAAGTGAAATGGTATTTAGATCCTTTATAGTTTCTAGAGTTGTCACCTTAGGTCTCCATTCCTTTGATAGTAACCTTAGAATCTTCATTGCGAGCTCATCATTGGGATATATTTTTCCCAGATTCTTTAAGGCAGTGATGATCTTGTTAAAGCGTCTGAAGAATTCATCTATAGCTTCCCCTTATTTCATGTCAATAATTTTGTATTGATGTATCAGAAGACTTATTCTATGTTTCTTTACCTAATTCTTCCCTTCAAAGGTAACCTGAAGTTTGTCCCACATTTCTTTTGCTGTGAAGCAGTAGGCTATCTTTTCATATTCTCCTGGAGACAAAGCACATATAAGGTGATGTTTTGCCTTAGCGTTTAGTTGTACATTTCTCTTGTCAGCATCAGTCCATACTTTTACATTATCAGAAGTGGGATTTGTAGTTTCAACTTTAATTGCTTGCCATACTTTGATATCTACAGTATGAGTAGTTGTTTCCATTGAAGTAAGGAGGCTTTGTGACGGATTATCCTTTAAAGCTTCTTAAGTTGTTTGCCATAATCTATCACATGCTGTAAAAAATAAAAATGTGAAACCTCACTCTGATACCAAATGACAAAGCAAAAACAAGCAAGAGGGGGTGAATTATGTGTGACTTAAAATTTTTCGCAAACTACTTTCAATTCAGATAAAGACAGGTGCCTATTAAAAATTAAAAACAATAGGGGACTAGTAGATGATAGTAGCCTGTTAAATGGCAGGAGCTTGCTAAAGAATAAGTCTAGTTAAAATTTTAAAACAGAAGGTGCCTGTTGAAATAAAGGAACCTTTAGCAAGTTGTAAACTGAAGGAACCTATTTAGAATTGAAGGACCCTCTTATTGGAATGAACACACACACACACACACACACATACAATATAATGCGAAAATATAAAAGTTAAGAGAAGAGAGAGAAGAACATAGTCGATTTATAATGCTTCGGTTTACAACCCAAGCTTACATCCAGTTCTCAGGTATCCAACTTGAGTGTTTCACTATGAAAATCCAAGTAGTAATTCTACGAGCCTCTTAAAGATCACGAGTACATATTTTTCAAAGCTCTCAAACCTTCCACACTAGTAGTATTTATCTAGCCTCTATAATCTCTCAACAAAAAATGAATTTTGCTTAATATGAGCTACATTGATCTGTCCAAAAAATATTTTCATTTTCTAAAGAACAAGAGATTTATATAATGATATCACTTTCAAAAGAATTCATGCTATAGCTATATTTTGAAAGTCTGATCTTTGTTCACAAAAGAGTTACTTTTCCTTAAGTAGGCTTTTCTTTCAACTAACCGTTGCTTCACTTGCATCCTTAGTCATCTAGATGGATTTAATTTTAAATAACTTTAATGTCATCTTTGCAAAAAATCTTCTAGTAATCACGCGACTAATATATGACCTTCATAATAAGTAGGATCCTTTCGAATAAACCATTGTTTAATAAGGTATGCTTATAAAGAAGGTTCCTACAAGAAGGAAAGCAATTATTCCATAATTTTATTTCCTTTTAAGAATTATACCATTGTTTATATATAAGGAAATAAATCTAATTTGAATTTTAAAATATTATAAGGTTATCATCAAAATTGTTAATTATGAATCTTGAGCTAACATAGACTATGTTTAATAAGGTGGCATTTTGCTCTCTAGGTGTCTGTAACATCCTACTATATTCTACATATATTTACCAACATATGGAAAATATAGAATCATGTTTTAACCCTTATTGGTGGTGTTTTGTTATATAAAGAGCCGAGAGGAGCTTTGAGTAACACAAGAGCTAAACACAATCTTGTGTTTGGGCTGAGTTGGGAAAAAAATTATAGGGTTTTACATTTTAAGAGAGAGACATAAAAAAAGGCAAAATTAGAGGTTAGTTCTCTTAAAGAGCCTTTTAGAAGATTATTTTTAGAGAAAAAATCATATAAACGCAAATCAAAGGATTTTGGATTGAGGAAAGACCACTTTTGGATAGGAAAACAAGAAGATTCATTAAGATACACCAAGAACATTAAATATTCAAGCCATTAAATATTCAAGTCTTCCTTGTGAACTTTATTGTCCTTTATGGGATTTCTTTATGTTATTATACAATAATTGAGATACAGATCTATGTAGGATGGACTTTAAGACTTGATGTTTTGATTTGATTCTTAATTCAATGAAATGTTTTGTTTTTCTTAAGAATTGTTTATGATTATATTATGAAATTAAAATGTGATGGTATTTTTTTAAGAAATTAAAATATTGAATTGATGAAAAAAGAGTTATCTCTTAGGATATGAGAGATAAAGAGTGTATAATGTAGATTAAACTTTGTAAGTGTGGAGATAAAGATGATAGCTAACTTCTTGGCGCCTAATACTACTTTTCTTAGCTTAGTGTAATGGTTGTTCATGCTTATAGAAGTTTTAAAATCCATGGAAAACTAAATCATATATTAATTCACTAAAAGGTAGGTCTATGAATTTGAGCTTCAGTAATAGTTGCTCCTTCCAGATTAGCAATGCATTAGAGTTGGCAACCTTGGATTTTGCATAATTGGATTGGGAGATCATTTGTAGAGATAAACCATAATATGAATACTAAAAGTTAAAACCTTAGAGATAGAGGCATATAAATCTTTTGTGTTAAGATCAAACTTATAATGGGAATTTATAAAGTGAGGTAATGCATTATTAGGAGCTTTGATTAGAGAGAGATTTTAGCCAACTAACTTAAGAATAAGATTATTTATCAAGAGAGATTATAGTATTAAAATTATTACTAGTTTAAGGAACTAAGATTAATTATTTAGTTAAGATAAATTGAAGGCATATGAACTGTCCAAGGGAAAGTCTACTTAGACTTTACTTATCTAAAATTGTTTTAACCTTATTCATTATTTTAATTTAGTGATTCAAATTAGTTTTTAATTTATTTTCTTTCAACCAATCATTAACTTTATTATATTAAATAATACGAAAATAATTAGTACTAGTCATTCTAGTCTTTATTGTGTGGACACTCAATTCATTGAGTTATACTATAAAAATGCACTTATGTAGGTGATTTATTTTAGTATTATTTTGACTTTCATTTATATTCATATTCATATCACATTAGGAAATGGAAAAGGATGAAACAGATAACGACTAAGGAGTGCCAAAAATAAGAAGAAAGATACGGAGAGAGCCATAACAAACCATAACAATTGAGAAAGAGAATAAAAAGAAGGGATGAGGCTATGAGTAACCAACTAAAACCAAAAGAAAAATGAAGGTCATAAAACACGGTGCAAAAACATAAGAATCAATACCTTTTATCAACACCTTTACTCATTAGAAACCTTCAAATTAAAATTAAAAATTTTAATTATAATTACAATCTAAATAAAATTACGATTATATTTTACTTTTGATAAAATTAAATATTTGATTTTTTATTTTTGAACTTTTTCAAACTTCATAATTAAGTCCAACTTAATTTAAATTGATTTTTTCTTTTTGGTTACTCTTTTTATGTGTGACTCGTTAAGTTCTTAATATGTTGACAATTATTATAAATTATAATTATGGTCCATAATTAAAATTGGATAAATTAAAACTCTTTTTAATTTATTTTTAATTATCTAATTAAAAAGATTTATAATCATAGATTAAGATTAGTATCTAGAAACATGTCATGATCATCAAAATATGAGAAATGTCAACGTGATTTTACTCAACTTGTTCATGCATGGTTCTAATGTAAATTTTAATCATTTCATCGTCCAATATTCCGATTGAACATAGAGCATGAAAATAATCTCTACTTTTCAAAATTCAATAATAATCGGTCTTGCTAATTGATAATTGATATTTAAAAAATACATTTTGGAATATCAATTCACTTTGACTAGAGAATTTCTTAAACCACTACTAATTAAAAAAATAAATCATTCTTTCTAATTACTTTAGAGTGATGAATCTTTATTAACTTACTCAAGTATCTCTATATAGTTTATACTATATTTAAGTGCTACCGATCGAACTACTCTAAATATAATAGGTCATAAGTAGAACTAGAATATAATAAGTTTCGTATGAAATACTTCGATAATCTCAAGTCTAAGAATAAATTATATAAATATGATAATGAGAAAATTCACAATAAATAAGTAATTTTTCTTTTGAAATCCATGTAGAAATCAACAGATAAAATTGGAACTCTAGAGCAACTTAAAAGTAAGCCGAAGAAGTGCAGTCAAGGTTGGGCTTAGGTGCCCGATGACCATCGATAGTGACTTAAAAAGCAAAGATGTTCCGATTAGTTTTGGCTTTGATACCGCCTGCAAGATATCTTCAGATATAACTGGAAATGTTATGACGGTGGTTCCAACCCCAGATATACTATAAAGATAACGGGAAAAGATCAGATAAGAATTTGGAGAGCCTCACTCTATGAATTTGTTACAAGCTGTTGCATTACGTGCAAATAGTTGTATTTTACAAACTCATGGTCGTGAAAACCATTTGAGTTGAGGTTAGCTCGTTATTACTTCTGTCTGCTTTGTGATTATGCTCCTAAACCTGCCTGAGAGGGCTTAATTACTTCAATAAATCTACGCAAATTTTAGATCTACACCTCTTGATCGGCATTATTAGCTAAGCTGGGAACTTTATTCCCCCTGAGCTTTTATACCTCCTGGGAAGGCAAATGAAAAGCTCAAATACGAATATCAATGTTTCTTGCTTTGTGGATTGAACCTCTCAAGTCCAGAAATTGAACCATTGTGAGCTGCTGCTACATGGTAGATCAAATTGACTACCTGAATCAAAAGCATACCATTTCTCAGGTGTTGCTGATGAGTTATCTTTGTCTTCATTCTTGTTCCGGAGTCCGTCTCCTGCTTCTATCAAAGGCGCCATATCTCTGCTACCATCATTTTGTAAAGATGTGAATACTTGGTTCTCTACTCCTTGTTGCGCTCCAGAATCAAAATAGGCGTTTCCCTTGTCTGAAGCAAAAGTTGGATTGGGTATTTGCAATTCGCTGCAACTTCCATTATCGCCGCAGGGTTTGCCAACTAGTTCATTTAGCCTCTGCAACTGTTTCACGAAGCAAAAGAAGACGAGAAACGAAAACAAACTTGATTATGTAATATATAACTTCTGCATTTTCTTTATGCTGTTTTGGTAGTTAGATAGATACCTGAGTAAGCAGGGACTGAGTCTCATTCTTCAAGGACTCGAAACGAGATGCTAAGCTGTCATAGTTTGCTCTTAATGTTTTGTAATCCTGTTCAATCTGCTTTGATTTCCATCTAGCTCGTCTGTTCTGAAACCAGATAGCAACCTGCCGAGGTTGAAGACCAAGCTCCCTTGCTACTTGCGATTTCTTCCTCGGCTCGAGCTTTGTCTCTGATTCAAAAATTGACTCTAGCATCCTAATCTGTTGAGCGCTGAATCTGCTCTTGTTCTTGACATTGTTCTTCTTTTTTGTTGGAGCTTTTGGTAGCAATGGACATGCATAGGTTTCGGGTTCAGGTAGAGAGTAGTCTTTTCTTTCCATGATTGGATTACTCGATCATACGAAAATAATTCTATTGGTTCCTAACTCAAAACAATACAGTAGGTGGAGGGCATAACTTAACAGCTTTTTCTGCTTTCAATTTTCTCCTCTTAAGAATTTAGAATTCTGATAAGGAGGTGGTAAGAGGGCTTTATAGGTCACAAACTCATAAAAGAAAATATCTAGTGTTCTTGCTTGCAGTTGCAGGATATGCAAGCAATTGGAAAAGAAACCGTGTAGCTTCCTCTTTTCTAAGTTTCTTTTCTTCCCATTTGCAAAGTATGATATAAATGGTAGTTGCTTTCGTCCTAATCCCATCAAAATAACATAGACTGAAATAGAAAGTCTCCCATCTAAAAAGTTTGGTTTTGCTTCCTTTTTCAATGAAAAAAAAAGTAGGAAAAAGGGATAAATATAAGCTAGTGTTGCTTTTGTTGGGATTTGTTATTAAATGGTACTGATGTACATCCTGATCAGTTTGTATTTTCTACTGCTATCGTATTCATGTGATTACATTGTGATGACCGGGATAGAAAAATCTTGAAGACACCAATATCCTTAGTCTTGTCCCTAAGAAAATAATGCAGAATGGAAAGGAAGCTAAGGAAAAAAAGTGAGACTGTGGGACATATTCCCCTCCTAATGATGTTTCTTGACATAAACTTTAAATTCCTTTCATAACTAGACATCATTTGTATAAATTCGTTCCTTCCGCGTTCAATTTGGATAGGATCAAATTCTGCAGAAATACTATTGACTTCCGAGATTAGAGCTGCCAAAGAGAAACAAGTAACAAGTTGCTGCAGCTTGGAGTTAAGGTGTTATATCTTAGCAGGGAATGAAGATAAAATAAGACCTGGTCTGGACAAAATTATATTGCGGGTTTAAGTTTAAGGTCATTTCCTTTGTTCCACCTTGTTGCGGATGACGTGAATGAATGACTTGAAGCATATCCTCATAACAAATTCACACCGGACTTGTCAAAACAATATTCCCTTGAGGCCACTTGTCACATGTTCTATGGTTAGTAGTGCCAATCACTAACCCCAGGCATACAATTTAGCCTGATACGGACAAAAGACTTGTTGATTTTCAAGTTAAATCATGTAACGCATCAACTTATGCTAATTTAGCCAATCATGACCGCTTGGCTTTGGGCATAAGTCACCTCATTCTCCGTTTTAGGTTCTTGTAAGCACCTACACTTTCTTTGGTCCATGGCATTAAAACTATAAGTTCCACTGGTTGGTGAAGAGTCTTGTAAATGTAGCCATGGAAGAACTCAGGATTCCTTATGGATTAGTCAGTCCAAATTAAGTTAACCATTTATTCCCGGATTTACTTCAGTTTTAATCCTTTTCGAAGATGTCGTCATTTAAAACTGGAACCGGCCGGAACAACAATAAATGAGTGCGAAAGAATTGGACTTGAATTCTAATGACCAAAAGCCAACAGCACTTTCTATGACAAGAGTGAGGTATGCTCTAAGGTGTTGTAGCTTTGACGAGACATATGGATACATGTTCATGCCTGAGGAAACTTTAGAAAAGAACTCCACTTATCTTTTGAGACTTTTATGCCAAGTGGAAGTATCTTTCTCAACTAAACTCCCTTCACAGCGACTCTAATTTTTGTCCGGGAATGCCCATGTTTATCCTAATCAATTCCATTCGGCCGAAAGGACAATGACCCGTCAAATACTTTAATCTATTTAATTTAAAATCAATTTTTATTAGAGAAGAAAATTTAAGAAACAATTTGATTCTACTTCAGTTGCAATTTTTAATTTTAATTCTAATTCTAATTAAAAATTGAATATCTTTAATAATTAATACTCATATTATTATATCTTTATTAACAAAAATAAAGTGCCAAGTAAAAACTATAGTTTAATTTAATTAATTTTATTTTGCTATATTAGAAAAACCAAATAAATAAGCTTTCTTTCACTAAATTAAATAAATTAAAAACAATGAATAAAAACCAATTAGTTTGGTCAGTTCAACTGTAAAAATCTTAAACCATTTAACTTTCCAATTCAGTTTTTAATTTTCAGGATCAATTTACTTTAATAACTCTTTATTTTTAAAAATGATTAATTAATTAATTACAAATTTCATTAATTAATAAGTTCTTATAACTTAAAATAAATCAATTAATTTTCATTTAATAATTTCATTTTTCAATTAAACTTAAAATTCTTCGGTAGTTAAAGATAATATCTTTCAATCATATTTTAATTCATTAACTTTATTCAATCTTTAGCCGATTTTATTAGGGGTGTTCAAGAAAACCTGCGAATCTTTGAACCGGACCTAAACCGCATAAACAGAACCTGTAAATAAGGTTAACCGAACCTAAAAAATCAAGTTCAGGTTTCTAACTTGCGATTTTAGGTTAACTGAATCTGTAAACAAGGTTAACCGAACCTGAAAAATCAGGTTCAAGTTTCTAACTTGCGGTTCTAAGTTAACTGAACCTATAGCAAGTTATCCGAACTGAACTTTATCTATAGATTTTGGTTTAAACCTGAACCTGAAACACCCAAAAAACTATATCATATATTTAGATGTAATTTAAAAAGATATTGATAATAATAAATTCACTAGTATTTACTATATTAATTCTTGAGTAAAAAAAGAAGAAAAGTAAAAAAAAACTACTTTAATTCTATGTTATGAAACGTTAATCTTAAACATTGCTATTATAATTAACAACTAATACATAACACGCAATTTTTCTATTTCAAATAGTAATTAATATGTGTCAAAGTTGTTCATTAAAGTTTTAAACTATTAATAGAAAAGATTCATGGACTAAAATAATAATTGTTTAATAATTTATCTCTTTTATTTTTAGTATAGATCTTTTATAAGACATTGTTTGGCTTATTTATACTTTGCTTGGCTTATTTATACTTTGCTTGGATTTAACATATTGGATTAAAATGGATTTTATATGCATACTTTTATGAATAGTTTATATTTGTTTTCACCAATTATTTTTATAATTTTTTGTCATATATATTAATATGAATAAGTTTTGATTACTCTAAAAACCGAACCTGAAAATAGGTTAATCGATCCTATAGGTTCTTTAGGTTCAGGTTTGTGAAATTGCCGAACTTGACATTCAGGTTCAAGTTATATATGAATGGGTCAGGTTATCTTACCATGAATACCCCTAGATTTTATGACGGTCTAATACCGATCGAACGTTTAAACTTTAAACCTCTTGTCTTGTCAGTTTAACTTTCGGTCCGGTTTTTAAAATATTAATTAAAACCATAACTAAACAAACTTTAAAAAATCTATCACAATTTAAATCCCCCTTGAAAGGATATGAAATTGACTGCATAAAAAAGGCATACACATGAGTATGTAACAATGAATATAAAATCGTATTATATTGACAGGTTCAATGGATCTAATAAAACGATTCGGTCGAGTATAGCAACTTTTAAAAATTAAAATCGAATGATTTGATTAAAAATTTTAAAATCTTCTTATTTATAAGGAGTCTTCCAATTCATTCAAAAACTTTTTTTTTTTTGGTTTTCTAATGTTGAATTATCCCCATTTTAGTTTTCATTGCTAGAATTTTAAATAAATGATAAGTTTCTACTTCTTGTACTTGCTTTCTTTTTCTGTTTCCTTTTTTCCTTCCTCAATCCCATAGTAATAAACTGAAATTTGCCTTTATTTTTTTCGATTGTCTTTGAGCATTTGAATCTTAAATATCTTAATCAAATTCTCAAAGCATTGAGTGAATTTTAGTCTTTATTTTTTTATATGAGTTTAAACTTTGCATGATTTAAAGGTTTTTTTTTTTTTCTTGTCTATTATGATATATATACTATCTATGGCTTCAAGTTTAACGTGAGTTTGAACTTTAATCGGTTTTAGCGTTTTAGTTGTGGGTTAGTTATATCGGTTGTGGGTTTTAATATTTGGAAGAAAAAAGTTTGATAATGTATTATCAATTAAAAATTAAGAGGTGAAACTTTAATGGGTTCCTGACACTTACTTTGAAATTTTCTATTTTGTATCAGTATGGTTCAAAGTGAGATAAGTTCTCCGTTACTCCGTATTAGCTATCCGTTGTCTCCTAAAAAGTCTTTCTTTTGAGGTCCATATGGCTAAATGGGTAACAATTTAACAACCCCTCTCATGTTATTGGCTGTTTTATGCCCTCTAACGAAAAACCTGATAGTAGTTTGTTCTAATAGCAAAAGATTATCATGACTCATTCTTTTATAGGTATGAAATGAAATATTACTCCAATAAGTTATGTTCTATAACAATAAAAAGAAAATACTATATAAGATTTTAGGTTCATCAAATAAACAAATTGTATTTTGGTTAAAACTCAAGTGCGATTGTTCGTGTCCAATTGAATAGTGTAGCAATATTTTTCTGACATGGATATCTCTCCAAGAATAATCATGTCTCATATACACAATTAATGAGATTTACATGGAAGACCTTTCCCAGCAAGGCTAAACCATCCAAGGAAAGGTTTGATCTGGCGAGTCCGGATCCTCTATCTAAGTTAAGCTTATCTTATTCTGTCCAATGTCCAAACGACGTCGTGTTGTATAAAAATTCGGCAGGCGTTATTAAACTTGAACAGACGCCTGTGGGACCCACCTATAGGCGTCGTTTTTAAGCCACAGCCAAAAACCAGCTTTTGTTTTGAAAAGCCACTTTGTTTTGTTTTCAAATGTTATTTCAAAGGTTCTGAGTAAGTAGAAAATTAATAAATATCAAAACTTTAAACAATTAAATTAATAAGAATAATTAAAGAACAAT
>JAOQMP010000003.1:30756522-30791581 GCA_027563575.1 Erythroxylum pedicellare
CAGAATTTGACAAGGGACTTTATACTTGAAGAATATAATTCACTCTTGGACAATAAATAACAGTATCAACTGACACTGGAAACTATGACGCTAAGCCCAAGATGAAGAAAAAATAAACCTACTTGGGATGGTACATCAGCTAATGTGGAAATACAGTTATCATGAGCTGAGTAGCAACTTTTCAAGGTAAGGAAATCTAATCTCATGGCAAGGCAGGCCTCAATAAAATGGCCATTGTAGTCATGTTTTAGCAATAGCATATGTAATTGTTTCCCACTCTTTGGGACGCCACATGGACTTTTGCACGCAGAGCAGTCCCTCTTTGTCCTTGGAATAGGTCAGCCGGATGTCCCATTGCATAGACCTCACCAAGTTCTCCAGCTCATTAATTGTCTCAACATTGTCACGGACAATCAGCTTTCCTTCTGGCCTGAGAATCCGATCAACCTCCGCAACCACAGCAACTAAGTTACACCTACAAGAGCCATCAACCATTTGAACGTTAGGCTTCATTTGATACAGAAATCATATAGTGTGTCGTGCAGCCAATGCTAGAAATAGAAATTGAGAATATATTTCAAGTACACACCTCTTTTTAACTTTGGAGAAAAGATGGTCCGCATGAAGAAGATCATAAGATCTAGGGTAGGTGCTAAATGATTCACACCAATCATGATAGATACCAAAAAGACCACGTTCATAAATTATAGGCAGAGTATCAGGAGAGTCCACTGTAATTACATTCATAACCCACACATCCAAATCCTTCAAAGCTGCAGCAAAACTGCAAGCATAATGCAGATATCAGATATTAAGGAGAAAATGGAGAAACATTTTCTAAAGATTATATGAATTTCTAACTCAAACCCTTGATGATGAAAAAATAAAACGGTTATTGCCCTTCATGGTGGAAATTATAATATTCTCAATACTATCATAAAGATTTCCCGAAAAGATTGAAGAATTTACAATGGTTGCAACAAGCCAAGCTCGTATCACAGACTACCAAGGATGTAGGATCTTAAGCATCAGCAGACAGAAAAGAAGAGGCAGGAGAATTCAAACAATTAAAACTCTTTCCAGTAGGAACCAGAAGACTTTGCTTACCCTCCATAGACAGATCTCATGTCCATGACATTTCTCACTGTTGACCAGTTTATTCCCATCCCATTTAGGTATGATTTGGACACGACCCGCTTCCAGTGCTCATAGTCTGCAGCAAAATCCTCTGGTGCTGGTTTACCATAAACTCCAACTTGCGAACTCAGCATCCAATAAGGTGCTTTTTCCAGTCTAATGGGCCATTGCTCTGGCCATTGAGACCCTCGTTTCTGAGAATCCAATGGTATCTTGTGCATGCAAACTTGCAGTGGCACATTCCTATGAAGGGGACAGAAGTTAACAACTCATGTTTTAGAACTGACAGATGGTGGACACTACGAGATTATGGGAAACATGTTTTAGGAACGAAATTAGAGTGTTTTCTTTAAGTTGCAAACTCTTGTGCTTTCCCATAATTTCTTTTTTTCTTTTCAAGATAGCTTTAGAAACAAATGGATCTTATTGTTACACATTTACTCTCAATATCTTTAAGGACATGGAAATGAAGCAGTCACAACAGAAATATCTAGCAGAAGATTAAATATAGAAGAACGATGAAATTATTATCTGTCAGATAAGAACAACGAATACCATGCTGCATTAGGATCATCAGATGCTTCACAGATGGGAGGCTGTTGTTGTGGTCTTTTCTCATAGCAGTCATTAGAGACAGGCTTCCTGTATGTAGCTATACCTACTTTATTAACCTTATCCTTAGTAATAGATACAACTTCCCAGCACATGGCTTTTGTAAGTTTGGTCATGGCTGCAAAAGTTTCCATGAAGTGCATGAGTTAAACCAACATATTAGTTACTCCGTGTAATAGACATGTTCCTGTGCAATAGCACCTACCTTTCCAGATTTCTACATCTTCTGCGAGCTTCTGATAGACAGGAGTAGCAGACCACACAAAGAATCCACCTGGTCGCAGCACACGGTTCAGCTCCAGAAGAAGCTTGCCACCTGTATGTATAAATTATCAAAAGACATACAAGAAACGAGGTTAGGAACAAGTTTACCACCTCCAAGTATGCTGGACTTGAAAGACAAATATATACAAGAGATATAATGAATTACTTTAAACAACTGTGATTTATGATTAACAGCAAGTTGGGGAATTCAATCAAACAAAAATCATAATCTGAACATGTTAATCATCATATAACATAAAAAGATGAAAATATATGCCCTTACCTTCGATATGCCATGGGACCCTGCAGCGTGCACAGTGCACAACATCAAATACGGTGCCTGGAAAGGGAAGTCTCTTCGTGCCCATCACTGCAGATATACCAGGAATCCCTCTTTCAAGGGCGAATTGCACTTGTGCTTCATGTTCATCCTTAGGCGCAAATGACATCGTGAGTACGTTTCTGTCAAAAAGAAAGCCTCCAAAGCTTGCAACTCCACACCCAACATCCAAGATTACGCGGGAGCGCTTTCCCCAAGCAATTTCAGGGACAGCCTGAAGAAACAGACATCTCAATAAGAATTACCCCTTAAGAAGTACATGAATTGATACTAATGATCAACATAAAGGACTTGTACATAGAGGAGAAAACTCAACTATGAAAACCAGCTTCTCAGTTAGTTGGCTCAATCCGTTAATTAGTAATTTATCATAAAATCAATGATTGATCTTAGTTTGATTATAATGCATACCCAACAACACTAACTTATAAATGATGAGTACGTAGACCTAGTTTCAAATCTGAGATTGGAGCTTCAAACCCAGGTAGGATAATGTGATACACAGCAAATAAAATAATCTATCCGAGCCAGTTGAATCCTTTGTATGCATATATAGTGTTCAAATGATAATTGCATTAATTCCAAGTTCACCTCATTTATAAAGTCAATGTAATGTAAAGCACCACGTTTAAACTGGGTTCCACCACCAGGAAAAGTGAGGTATTCACCAGTGACTTTCACCCAATTCTGATGCCCCTTAATTTGAGCAAGCCTGGTGTGAGGAACATTGTAATACCATATCTGCAAGAAAATGGTGTATCATTAATTGTTCAGAAAATATAGCTGTTAATGAGCTTATAAACTAATATCACCATACCTTTTCCCTGCTTTTAGGCCACTTGATTGGACGTCTATATCCTACAGGAAGAGGAACTAGGCAGGTTGGAGGTTCCTGAGGACAGTGCCTCTCTCGATGTTCATAGTGCTTGGTAGTTCGGAGACTTTTAATGGCTTGCAGATTGTCAAGACATGGGATATAATCAGGCCCAGCAGTGGCATTGCACAATTTCCAATTGTATCCATTATTTTGGTTATATAGTTGAGCCTCTTTTTCATTCTTTGACTCTGCTGCCTGAGTTGACCATGACCCAGTCTGAGCAGTGGTTTCGTTCAAAAGCTCAGAGTGAGCTCCTGGAGGAAATACCTCACTTGGAGTCTTGTTGTTAACCTGCCCATCGGTGCTTTTCTCTGACTCCTTTTTATCATTTTGGTCTACCTTCTCCTCAATCTGACCATTCTCTGCCTTCTCGTTCTGATTTGATTGTGAGTCTGTCTCGTTAGTTTCAAACTTCTTTTCAGTCTCATCAGAAGTAGATTTTTTCTCAGAATCACCTGAATCAGATTGGTTCTCCACAGAATTCTCATCTGAATCTCCCTGTCCAGCTACATTAATTCCTCCATCATCAGATTTCACCTCTACATTCTCTAAGCCTAATTCTCCTTCTGGTTTCTTAGAATCCAAGTCTTCTGTCTTACCTTCCTGACTTTGAGTCTTGTCATTTTGAATATCAGAATTACTTCCCTCGTCAGGCTTTTCTTCAGGTTTCTCTGGCTTCTCCTCTGGTTTTACTTCAGGATAGTTCTCAGGCTTTAGCTCTTGATTTTCTTGTGCATTCGGTTTGTTTTCTCCCTGTGAAACATTGGAATTGGTGTCTCCTTTGGTTGCATCACGAGGTAAGTCACCCTGGCTATCCTCAAACTGCTCAGGATTGGTTCCACTGCTCTCAATCACTTGTTCCTTCACATCATTCTTTTTTTCCTGACCGGGAACATCTACTTTTGGACTAGGAACTACAGATGACGATGTCATCATCCATAATCCAACCAAGCATAGCCCCACAAAAACCACAATTGTCACTGTCGAGCAGTAATTTGTAGTTTGTCTTCTATTGTCTATCCTAGTATACTTCCCCAACGCCATGGTCTAATGGTCTACTGGTCTATTAATTACATGGAAGTTTAGAACCTGGAGATCAAAGCTGAAAATTAGATAAACTCGTAATTTTAGTCGATATCCAGGATACTCATGTCTTCCAACTACCAAAAAAATGTTGGTTGTTGGACCAAGATTAGATTAACCTCCAACCAGTGACATCCAGTGATATTAAAACGAGAACTTTGGCAGGAAATTGACATCAAGCTTCAGCAAATCAAATTATAATAACAAAAACAAAGAACTGGGTTATGATCTTACAGATATAAAATTCAAGAAAAAGTACAACACGGATAGGAAACTAATAGAAAAACCAAATTCCATTAGCAGAAACAGAGAAGTTGGATAGAGAAGCTCGTGTCAGCTGCGACTCTAATCCAAATAAACCAAAAACTTGAATTACATTGTACACAGAACAGAGGAATCCCAACGAATTCAACAAAAGAAAAAGTTGAACATAAGATTGTGATTAGTTATCCCCAAAAACACTCCGATCTGCATCTCATGACCATAATTACCTTAAAAAACAGAGTAGCTCCCACACAACATACATACCTATCCACATTAACACATGCAAGCACACACAAAAAACAAACCCGCACATAAGAGACAGCATAAAAAGCCAGAAACACGAAGATGAGGGAGTAAAGATTTGAAGGTGAAAACTTGGACGTTAGCAGAGCCAGAGAAAAAAGCAAGTGGAATCAATCGCATACCTCACTCACTCTGATGGAAAAAGATAGGAAAACAGATCTGGGTTTAGCTTGTCGTGTTGATTTCTCTCCTCCGGTTGCAGAGAGATGGAGAAGAAGAGAGAAAGAATGGAGCTTTATCAATGGAATCACTTTGCTAAAAAGGGAAACAGAGAGAGGGAGAGAGAAATGGAGGCAAGTGAAACAGAAAGAGGCATATGTTATATATTATATTTATCTATAAGTAACTAAAATTAATTATTTCATTTAATAATACATAAATAAATAAATAAATATAAATAATAAAACATGTAAAAGGGTTTACTTTCACCATGTGGAATTGAAAAGGAGAAGAAAGTAAAGGGAAAGAGAGATTGACGGAGATGAACATGGAAAAGGATTTTCCTAAAAATAATTATTTTTAAAAAACAATTTTATTATTTTTAAGACATAGAACAATAATTTTTTAGAATCATTTGGTCAACAAGTTGACAAGGAAAAGAAAATTTGTAAAAAGGTTCATTAGTCACTTTCACTCTTCTAATTATAAACATTTTTAAAAAAGGTTATTCAATTTTTATGAAATTAATTAAATATAAAATTTTGTATAAGATTGTCTATATGCATATTTCCTGTACGCAAAAGGGCTTTTGTACTCGACTAGCATACTTGACAATCGATCTTTGTTGATCTTCGATTTAGATAAGATTTGTTCGTAACGTAGTTTGATTAACTTTTCGGTTTAATTTTCAATTTGTAATTTAATTTAGTTTAAGAATTTTTATTGTTAAAAAATAATCAATTTATTAATTAATTGAACAATTTTTATAAACTAGTAAGATTTTATAAATTAATAAAATTTATTAATAGTCTCTTTTTTAATTAAATTTTAATTTTTTCGATAAATAAGTATAATTTTCAATCATTTTTAAAATTTTCAATTCTATTCAATCTTTAATCAGTTTGATGACAGTCTAATATCGGTTGAACCTTTTAAATCTTAAACCTCTTATCTTACTTGTTTAATGTTTTGAAAACATTAGATTTTTTATTTTTTGTAATAATAGGGTAGGCATTAATTATTAATTAAACCAATAATCAATTTTGTTGATACTAATCAATAATCTCATTTACTTAATTTTTTGAAAAAAAACTAATCTGTACTTTTTATATTATTATTATTATTATTATTATTATTATTATTATTATTATTATTATTATTATTTCATGTTATATTTTGTTTTCAGGTATATCCTTTAGTTATATTTTATTTTTTATTTATTCACGTATTTATTGTTATTTTATTTACATAATATTTTAGCGTGCAAATTTTACTTATTTAATCTTTAAACTGCATCATTTTATTGTCACATTTGCATGCGGGTTTACCGGAAACAACCTCTCTATTATGTAGGGGTAAGACTGCGTACTATCAGACCTTCCAAGACCCTGCTTTATTGCGGGACTTCAAACTGGGTGTGATGATGTTAAATTCTATATATCTAATGTAACTGTAATGTTTTTGTTTCAAATTTAACTTCTACTTGATTTTTTCTTCGCCATCAACTCTTTTTGTAAATTGTTTAAATATATTTATTATTCTTTTTATTAGATTTTTTAATCTTTTGATGTAATATTATTTATTAAAATGATGAAATTGTATTATTGTAATATTCTAAATACTTTGTATTATTCTTAATTTTATAATTGTATGATGATGATTGTCTTTGTTTATATTAATTGTGGTTATTATTTATATATAAAAATATTTCAAAATTATTGTTATTTCATATTAATTGTCATTATTATTTATTATTAAGATTTTTGAAGGTATGGTTGATGTAAACAGTAAACTAGTAAAGTATACAGTACAACTGTACAATATACTAATATGGACTATTTTGCAAATTTTAAAAATTTTAGGGACTGTTTCATAAATTTAAAAATTACCTGAAATGGTACTCGATATCGACCGATTCCGGTACAGTTTCATTCTAGAACTTAATCCGATACCGAGTCCGGTACGGTATTCATAACTTTGAATTAAGGGGGGAGATAGAAAAACTCAAAAGAAAATAAAATATAAATGTCTAAATAAAAGCAGAAGGTGTCAGCAACTTTATTTTATTTGCCTAAGCGGTTAGTTAATATTTCGTAGTTATTGGAGATTTGGAAAAAAAAAAAAAGAGATCTAAGTGAGAGTTTAGGATAGACCACTTATTTCTTAAAACTAAAAGTAAATAAATGGACTAAAGAATAAATTTGAGTTTTTATATGTTAATTAATTTTTAAAGTTTTAAGGAATATCTTAACTATATCTAGTTATTTATATATTACTTTATACTTGATCATTGTTTTAATTTGGTGTCTTAAAATTTTTTGTTTATTGCCTTTTAATTAATCATGTTTGATAGTTTAGATAATTAAATTGGTGAGGAGTCAGAAATTAACAGTTAATCATCGTGAGTTTGACTCATACATCATTTACCTTTTTCTGGCAATAATCACCAACATTATGGATCTAGAATTAAGTACTATATTTGACCTGAATTACTAGCTATAACTACACCATATCCTATTGGTTAAAATAACATGCATTAAATTTTTAGCATCATTCTTAAGGAAATAGGCTTTGTTAACAATGATTTAATTCACAAAATGGTTAGTAGACATATGTTTTTTCTTTTATTTCAATTTGATTTGCTAAGTTTGCTCTACCTTCTTTTTCTCTCTTGCAGTTAAGATCTTGTAACGAAAAGCTAAAAATCTTAAAGAATTTTGTTGAACTACGCCTCAAGGTCGAATGAACTTTACATATAAGAAGGAGACTTTAAAGGCTGATAGAGGCTAAAGAAGCAAAGATGGAAACAAAAATATAAGGGCTTTGAAAGACTTTACAGTAAGTACTCAAAGGATTAGTTTAGGCATTGCAAGGCCTAGCATCGGATTTGAATTAAAACCTTCTCTCCTCTCCATGATATAATATAATCAATTTAGAGGTCTTCCCATTGAAGATCCAAATTTACATCTCTTAATATTCATGGAATATTGTGATACCCTGAAGCTTAATGGTGTCTCATTAAATGTTATCAAGTTAAGGATATTCCTTTTTTCACTAAAGGATAAGGCGAGTTCATGGTTACAAAGTTTTCCATTAGAATCCATTATCATTTGGGATTTATTGTTCCACTCTTTTCTTCCTATATAGCTCCAGGAAAAATTGCCTAGATCATAAATCAAATTACAAAGGTGAACCATTTTATGAAGCTTGGGAGAGTTATAAAGAACTATTAAGGTCATGCCCTATCAGAGACTTGAGAAGTGGTTTATTGTTTAAACATTATAAAATGAGATGACCTACAATACTAAGATTTTAGTGGATGTTATTATTGGTGGTGCTCGCATAAACAAGACTATAGATAAAGTGTACAACTTGATATAGGATATGGATTAAAATAATTATTAGTGGTCAAGTGAAAGAGCAGTTTTAAAAACTACTCCATGTAAGTCTTATATTGATTCTTTAAGTCTTCTTATTAATAAGGTTGATTCTTCATCTTAGAAATTTGACCATATGATTGTGAATTATCTGGGAACATCTAATCTTTCATGTGGTATTTGTATATCTCTAGGATATTTAGCTGTTGATTATCAATTAAGGAATTCCATTTTTAAAGATTCATCTATTGAATAGGTTGATTATATTAATAACCCCAATCAGAAGAATGAACCTTTTTCTAACACTTATAATCCTAGTTAGGAGAAATCATTATAATTTCTCTTATAAGAACAACTTAAACCCTATTATTTAGAACATTAATCAGGGTCCTTTAATCACCCTCCTTGAAAGTACAATTTAGCTTTTATAGTTAATAGTATTCTGATTAACAAGTAAAGAAAAATAAGGGGTTCATTGAGTTAATTAGGTAGCTCACTTCTAAGGTTGATTTTCTAGCAACCTATAATAAGATGTTAAAAGCCTAAATTACCTAATAAGCAATATCTTCTGCTGGAAAAACTAGTAAATGTTCCAACTAACTTGGGAACCTTAAAGAGCATTATAAGGTTTTGACATTAAAGACTGGTAATGTTGGATCCCGTTTTTGGAACCCAAACATTCGGAGATATAACAAAGCCCGTCGGCCCATAAGGGTGGCGTGCCTACAATAGCTAAACATCAATATCACCATTTTTGAGAAATTACAAGCAAAGCCAATCGTATTTCATTAAAAAATTCAAACAGAGTTTATACAAGCTTATACAAAATACAAAAGTTACACATGATACAATTGAATGCTTATGCTTGAAATGATTCTAAAAAGTACAAAAGTTCCTAAACTAATTAAATACAAAAGTTTCTAACTATCTTGGAGTTCCGACGCCTTGCAAGGATTGCTATTTGTCTCTTTCTGCGCCTGAGGAGGGAATCGTGGGGTGAGTTACACAACTCGGTAGCTAATATATTTATAGCCATTGACAATTGACCAAAGTCAAGCATATGTACATGTACATACACACACACACACACACACACACACACACGTATGTATCCAGCAGTTTAAACATTCATTAATTTAGCTCAAAACTTATAACACATAACACTTAAATGCTTCATACTTGATAGTTCAATTATGCTATGCACAACAAATGGCTTGAGGGTTCCATAAAAACATAATGGAGAAACTGAAGTTTTCCCCATAAACAGAATGAGTCCAATTTCGGAGCTCATATGCCACAAGCGGGCAACCGGGAGAAGGTTCTTGTCAACGTGTACGTGACGAAAAGAATGGTTCCACTCTCACCCAAACATAAGCATATAATCATGCTCAAATCATTTTATGAAATGCTTTCATACTTTTTATGCTCTTTCCTTTCTTTCCGTTTATACAGAATGCCATAACATATTTCAAGGCATAACATGTTCAAATTCACAATTTAATTATATCAACATATCATACATCTTTCAATGCATAGCTTAAAACACATCATGGTAATTCACAATTATTTCAATTTCAAGCAATTTAGCACTTATTCACACATAGGCAAGAATTTTCCCAATCACATAATAACTATAAATACATTACCCACCTCATTTGCTTGCAAAAATCCAAGTCAAGGTTATCTTTCCCCTTACTCTCGAGTCGAATTCTCTTAGTTCCCTTCATTCTTCACCAAATGAAGGCATCTTTAGCTCAAAGGGAAGCTCTTCTCTTCCTCTACCTTTTTCACTTTTTGAACCACTTCAAAATCTCTCTTAAAAGCTAAGATATGAAGAGACCCTAGCTCAACTCTCTTCTTCTCTCTCAACCACCGAAATCTCTCTTCTTTCTCTTTCTCCTTTCTCTTCCATGCATCTAGCTTCTTATAGAATGCCAAACAACACTTCTTCTTCCAATTATATCCTTGATGAGTGAGAGATGTCCCATTTTCTCTTCTATTTTTTTGCCTTATGTCTTTTTATGCTTAAGTGTCTTGCTAACAATATCCTTGAACATTATGACATAACTCTTTCTTCTAGAAAACAATGTTCTCCCTTGTCCTAAGTTTCTAAGGACACTAAAATCAATCCATTTGGTTTAGAACTCCAAGAGTATTGCCCCAAATATTTTCGGACTGTTCTTACATTGAAACAGTACCCTATACTTAAATTCCTCCCATTCATACTTTTCCAATCGATATCCTTACTTTGATTCAATTCATCTTTCTCATATCAATCTATCAAGTTCTATAAAGGGAAAAAATGTGTTAAGAAATTATCGGCTCAAGAATCATTTCATTTGGAGGTCGGATAACAAAGTTATGAACGAAAGAATCAAACAAGGTTTTATACTCAAACATATTGAACTTATCTCGCGACAAATGACATTACACTTTTTACAGATGTCTAATCAAAGTGTTCTATTATCTGAAAGAGGGATTCAAGATCTACAACTTTTATGAAGACTTTGAAGACAAATTCAATCGTCTGAAGGATAAAAAATGGACCATACAATAGGATTATACGAAACCAATCAAAAAGCAGACGAATTGAAAAAGCAGACGAAGCGAAGCAGACGAAGCAAAATATAGACGAAACAAAGTAGACGAATCAAAGCAGACGAAACAAAGAGTAAATGAAGCAAAATATAAACGAAGCAAAGTAGACGAATCAAAGCAGACGAAACAAAGAGCAGACGAATCGAAGCATATGAAGCAAAGAGCAGACGAAGCAAAGAAGACGAAGCAAAGACAGACAAAGCAAAGAAGATGAAGCAAAGACAGACGAAGTAAAGCAGACAAATCGAAAAGTAGACGAAGCAAAGCAGACGAAATAAAGACAGACAGAACCCGAGTCAACTTAAGACGAAGCAAAGTCAACTTAAGACAATGCAACTCTTAAGATGAAGCGGGGTCAACTTAAAACGAAGCAAAGTCTTAAGACAATGCGAGGTTAACTTAAGACAAAACAAAGTCTTAAGACAATGCCGGGTCAACTTAAGACGAAGCGTCTTTACAGACGATACATCTTTTAAGACGAATGACGACATTACAGAAGATATGACGTCATTACAGACGAAGCATTTTTACAGACAATACACTTTTACAGACGATGCATCTTTACAGACGATGCATCTCTTAAGATGAATGATATCATCACAGACGATATGACATCATTACAAATGATGCACTTTTACAGATGATGTATCTCTTAAGATGAATGACGTCACCACAAATGATGTGACGTCATTACAAACGATGCACCTTTACAGACGATGCATTTCTTAAAATGAATGACGTCACCACAGACGTTGTGATGTCATTACAGACGATGCACCTTTACAAATGATGCATTTTTACACTCCAAAGTATTTCAGTTTCTAAGGACCATAACTTTCAATCCAGAGGTCCAAAATTTCTATACTATATATTGTTAGAAAGCTAGAAACAAATAAGCTACAACTTTCTAGATCATCTACCAATTTTGTCTCCAAATCTTTCCTCAACACATCTCATACCAAAATCATCTTTTCTACTTCATTTACTCCTCATTCTCAACTCAATATCATCCATAAAGAAATTATAATTCATGATTAACCATGAACACCAATAACAGAACATACACATATATACATATCCTTTATCAACTTACTACACAATTTCAACATCACTTTCACCCTAATTCTTCCCATTTCATTGTCTCTCATCTACCAAAACACCAAAGAAAAACATGAATCTATCCAAACTTCTCATTTACTACTTCAAATCTTCTAAAAAAATTTCGAGGTCCAATAACCACAGAGAGAAGATTCCTTGTTCATGTACTGGGAAAGATTCAACATAATGGTTTTATCATGGTTATTAAGGTCAGTGACAGATTCTATTGCACAAAGTGTGATCTGGTTTGACTCTACAGTTGAAGTTTGAAAAGATTTGGAAGGAAGGTTCTCACAAACAGATTCTTTTAGAATATCTAATCTCCAAAAAGAAATATATAGTCACAAACAAGGTAATCTTTTAGTTTCTGACTATTACACATATCTTAAAATGCTATGGGATGAATTATTTAACTTAAGAGCTTTACCTAAATGCAAGTGTGAGCCTCAGTGCAATTGTGATGTTTTAACGACAAATTATCAAGAAGGAGACTGTGTTATCAGATTTCTAAAGGGGTTAAATGACTCTTACTCTACTATCAAGTCATATATTATGCTTATAGATCCTTTACCTGACATCAAAAGATTTTTTGCTATGGTGGCACAACATTGAAAAAAATTAAATACCCAACAGACACTATCTTCATCAATCATTGAACGACAAGCATTTTTTAGCAAAGTTGACAGCAAGAGAAATTATCAACCAAACAGAAAACCGATTTGCTGCTTCTGTGGAAACATCGTAGATATTGAAAATAAATGTTATAAGAAACATGGTTTCCCCAAAAAAATTTAAAATGTCAGAACATTTCATCCAAGCTGAGACAACAATCAAAACAAATTCAAGACAATCAACCAAGTTAAAACTTACTGGGACTGCCTCTCGTCAGATATGGAAAGTTCTTCATTTTCCAAAGAATCAGGGAAAAATAATACCACCTTCAGTGTCACTTCGGAACAGTACTTACAGCTGATGGAAATTCTAGTTTATGGTCATCCACATGGATCCTTGATTCTGGTGCCATTGACCACATTATTTGCTCTTTAGATTTTTTCTCAGCCTACAAAACAGTGGATTCCTTATCTGTCCAATTGCCAAATGGCAATTTTGTCCCTGTCACATATATTGGGACAGTCAATATTTCTTCAATCACTCTTACCAATGTGCTTTTTTTGCCTATTTTCTCTTTCAACTTAACCTCTATTGGTGAGCTTACTACTTCTTATCCATGTCAACTGACTTTTACATCTCATTCATGTGAAATTCAAGACACCAAAATCATAAAGATGATTGGTTTTGCTAAACAAGTCAACGGTCTCTATCACCTATTTGCATCAATCCCAGATCACACCTCTCTTCTCTGTCATGTTTCCTCACCTTAAGAAAATCTATGGCACAAAAGACTAGGGTATATTTCTAATCAAAGACTGCACACTTTGTCTAGAATAGATTCTGCTGTTATTTTTCAAAACACAGATCAATGTGATATTTGCCATTTTGATAAACAAATAAGATTGCCTTTTCATCCTAGTGTTTCAATTGCAAAAGTTTGTTTTAATTTGATACATATTGACATCTGGGGTCCCTGTCATACTCCCTCTATTCTTGGCTATAAGTTCTTTCTAACTATTGTGGATGACCATAGTAGAATGACATGGATATACATGATGAGACAAAAATCCGAAACCAGAGACCTAATAAAAGGATTTTACACTTATGTTAAAA
Source organism: Erythroxylum pedicellare (assembly GCA_027563575.1). NCBI lineage: Eukaryota > Viridiplantae > Streptophyta > Magnoliopsida > Malpighiales > Erythroxylaceae > Erythroxylum > Erythroxylum pedicellare. Next base: position 30,770,360 of record JAOQMP010000003.1, read on the forward strand.
GACAATTTGAGAAACATGTTAAACGCATTCGCAGTGATAATGGTATAGAATTCTGTATGATAGATTTTTGCAAAGAAAAAGGAATTTGCATGTAACTACATGTGTTGAAACACCATAATAGAATGGAAGAGTTGAAAGGAAGCATCAACACATTTTGAATATAGCAAGAGCTCTAAAAATGCAAGACAACCTACCTACAAAGTTTTGGGAAGATTGTGTAATTCATACTGTTTACTTAATCAACCGAATTCCTTCACCTTTATTGTCTAACCAATCTCCATATTCTGTTTTATTTGGTACTAATCCAAATTTAATAGATCTAAAGGTTTTCCTTTGCCTTTATTTTGTTTCTACCAAAGAAGCAAATAGAGGGAAATTTGATGCAAGGGCAAGGAAATGCATCTTTGTTGGTTTTTCTACAGGCACTAAAGGCTACAAGGTTTTTGACCTCAGCTCAAACCAATATTTGTTGACCAGAGACATTCAATTTTATGAAATTATGTTTCCTTACCTTACCTCATCTATCATCCGAGACCTACTTTCACCTATACTACCCATTCATTCAACTTCACCCTCTGATGATTTCATCCCATCAATTTCATCAAACCAGTAACATTTCCCTACACAACCTATCATTTCACCTACTTCTCCAACTCAACCTCACCCAAATCCATTGCTACACTGCTCCACAAGACAATTCAAACCTCTATCACATCTCAAAGATTATCACTGCGCCACTATTTCACATACTTCTCCTCACACCCTCTCCTCTATTCTATCTTATGATAACCTATCTCCTCAACATCATGTTTTTTCAACTAGACTTTCTTCACTCAAAGAGCCCACTACCTATAAGCAAGCAGTTCAATATCCAAAATGGAGAGATGCTATGCAAGCAGAACTAAAAGCCCTAGAAGACAATAGCACTTGGGAACTTAAAGCCTTACCTCCAGGGAAAGTAGCAATTGACTGCAAATGGGTCCACAGATTAAAGTTTAATACAGATGGAATTCTCCAAAGGTGCAAAAGTCGTGTAGTAGCCAAAGGCTTTACTCTACAAGAAGGCTTAGATTATACATACACATTCTCTCCTGTGGTAAAAATGACAACAATCAGAGTTCTATTGGCATTAGTAGCATAGAAAGACTGGTTACTACATCAACCATTTCTAGACGGTGACTTACTTGAAGACGTGTACATAAAAGCTCCTCCAGGCTTAGTTCTTCCACGTGCAGACCTTGTTTGCCATCTAAAAAAAAGCATCTATGGTCTAAAACAAGCTAGCCACTAATGGCACTCCAAGTTAACATCTGCTCTCCTTTCTACTAGTTTTGCTCAATCACAATCAAATCACTCCATGTTTAAAAGGACAACAGGTAAACACTTCATCATCTTACTTGTTTATGTTGACAACGTGCTACTGGTCAGTAATAATTTGCAGCTCATACAAACCACCAAAAATTTCCTTGATGATACCTTCAAAATCAAAGATCTTGGCCCTGCAAAATATTTTTTAGGACTTGAATTAGCAAGATCCTCTACTAGTATAAATCTGAGTCAACACAAATATGCAATAGATTTACTTCAAAACACTGGATTTCTGCTCTCAAAACCAGCCACCACTCCTATGGCTTCAGATCTCCGATTATCCTCATATGGAGGCTACATCACTGACCCATCTTCCTTCCGCTGCTTGATTGGAAAGCTCCTTTACTTAACCAATACAAGACTCGATATATCCTTTGCCGTCTAATAACTTTCACAATTTATGAACGCACCATCAAAGTCTCACCTTCAAGCAGCACATCAAATCCTTCAATATTTGAAGAAAGCTCTGGGTAAAGGGCTTTTATTTCGCCGAGATTCACCACTCAAACTATGTGCTTTCTCTGATTCTGACTGGGGAACTTGTCCCGACTCACGGAAATCCATCACTAGATACTGTGTTTTTCTCGAATCTTCGTTGATCTCATGAAAATCGAAGAAACAACTAACCATCTCTAAAAGTTCTTTTGAAGTAGAGTATAGAGCCCTTGCCACCATAACTTGTGAACTCCAATGGCTGTTCTATCCTCTTCAAGACATCAGAATCAACCATCTCCACCTCGCAAATCTCTACTATGACAACCTTTTGGCCATACACATCGTAGAAAATTCGATCTTTCATGAACGAACAAAGCACATCGAGATCGATTGCCATGTTGTTCGTGAAAAGTTACAGAAAGGCATCCTCCACCTTCTTCCCATCTCCATCAACGGGCAACTAGCAGACATCTTCACAAAGGCTCTACCAAAATCTTCCTTTCAAGATATGATACTCAAGCTCGGTGTCATCCACAACATTTACCGCCCAGCTAACGGCGGTGTGTCAACCAACCTCGAGCTTGCGGCGGCATGTGAAGAGAACTGAAGAGTGAAGGAAACCTAGAAGGAAAAATACGATGGGTTAAAAGATTTGTTTGGTTTCGGGCTTAAGATAATGATTCTGGACTAATTGTCCAGTCCACTTTTTTTAGTTCAAATCCACTATTTTTTCATCCACTCTCTATTTTATTTCCTCTTTTCTATATTTTCGCTAGCAAATCTTTTCTGTTATAGATTACATGTTCTGTTACAACAAACTACCCTATATAAAGGGTAAGAATTCATGAAATAAGATTTGAGCCAATTTTATCTTTTATTACATCTTTTGTCACTAATAAAAGGTAACAAAAAGTTTAGCAATACTCTTTAACTATAATTACCTTATGAGCCTAACTTCTTTCAAGGAATAAGTAGGTGTACTGCTTGAACTTTGCCCACTACTTGAAACAGTTGTCTTTATATTTTAATTAAAGAACTCAAGGATAAAAGAAAAGAAGTTTAGGGTAAAAGATGGTTTTGAATTTGATAGCCTAAAGAGGTAGTAATTTCAGTTTGAAAGAAGTTAGACAAACCAATGACATTTAAGCTACCTAATTTACATATGTGACAAACGTGAAAAGTTATGAGCAAAAGGTGAAGGTGAGATGAATCTCCATTAGTGTTTGAGATTAAGAGAATTTTCACTCTTTTTTGAAACTTTAAAGTCGAGTTGCCTAAAATATCATTAGATATATGATATATAAAATACTTTATAATTTGTATTGAGACAAAGTATGATTTACACTTACACATATAGTATTATTATTTTTCATAAAAGCTATAACTTATTTTAAATGCATCATAGTAACTTTTACTTTAAGTGTTAGTGTTAAATATCCTTAGGGTTGGAATAGTTTGTATTAACCAACGATATTGTTTCTATTCATATTTTCCCATTTAAAAGAGTATGTCATGCTTATGTATAATTATGGTATTGAATAAATAGATTACTAGTATAACTTATGTTAAGGTATAATACAATTTATATTTAAAGATAATATTCTCATTTTTTTACTGAAGTTGTTACTTATTTTAAATGCATCTTAGTAACTTTTGCTTATAGATGTCGTATTGCATATACTAAGTACTAGTATAGTTTATATTAAGGCATGATATTCTTTTCACTTAATCACTATATTCCCATTTTAAAGTGCAGATGTAACTTACTTGTAATCAATGGTAGTATTTTTTTAACTAGCAACTTATTGAGGGTTCGCATTAGCATTATTCCTAATCGCCCATCTTCTTTAAGCAATTTTATATTTTATGTTAGCATAAGGTTTCTTATGTTCTAATTCATCCAACATGTTGTTCCCCCTATTCCCCACTTCTGACATACTTTGCCTCCATTAATCCGACAACCACCTTTCCTAAACCAAACTTATACTAAAAACAAAACAACATGACTAAAGAAACACCTAAACCTGAGCCAAATGCATTGACAAAATAACTAAAAATATCCTAAAATTGAGCCCATCTACACTAACATTAGATTCGACGGAATTCCCACCACTGAATGGAGCAATTAAGACTAAAGCACAGGATAAAAACACTAAAACAACTTGGTCTTTAGTGGTTAGAGAATCTGGAAATTTAGGAAAATGCAGGTAGATTGAGACCAAATCAGAAGAACCTATCTTTACTCCATTGGAGGTTCTGAAAAAGGGTGCTTTGAAATGGAACTCTTTAGTAGTGAGATTTTTTCTTGAAAAATGATAGCATTCTTTAAAGTGAATAGATGGGCTAATGTAGCTTGGAGAAATATGGAATTGATTGGTGTGATGTGAATGAAGATGAATTATTCATTTTTAAGTTTAACACTAAGGAGAATGCACAGAAAATAGTTGAATCTAGCCCCTAGCGTATTCAAGGCCATCGTATTATGTTAAAAAAGTGACAACTTGGAGTGACAATGGACAGAAAGAAATTGGATATAGTCCTGCTTTGGTTGAATTTTCCTAAGGTTCTCCTGGATTATTAGTTAACAGAGGTTCTGAGGTACATTGCGAGTAAGGTATGCAGGCCTTTGGGAATGGATGAGAATACAATTTTAATAAGAAGAGTATGATTTGCTAAAGTTTGTGTAGATGTTGATATCATTAGGCAACTATTTGAAAATATAAAGATAATGAAGCTAATGGAAGATGGGAAATTGGTAGAGGACACTATGAGAGTTTCATATATGTGGAAACCAAGAAGGGAAGAGGAGAAAAGGAGTGGAGAGTAAAAGAAAAACAGGATAATGCTAAGGGAAAAGATGAAGAAGCAAATAAGATGGAGGAACACACAGAAAACATGGATACACAATTCAACAAAGTGAAATAGATCAAGTGAGAAAGAAGAAGCAACCATTAGGAAAAGGGTTCTTAAATGAAGTACAAAAGGAGGGGGAGATTGCAGATTAGGAGCAAGAAGGCACCAAAGCACCAATATGGGAGAGAGGGGAAACATCAAGTGAAAAAGTAAATATAGTAAAAACCCCACCTAGGGATGGAAGGAAGTATAGGAGAAGAAGATCAGGGAAAAAGAAGAAATGATAAAGGGAGCAATATGGAATATTAGGGTACTAAATAGTATTAATAAGCAACTTGCTATGAAAGAGTATATTAAGAATAGCAAGGCTAATTTTGTTGGTTTGTTGAAAACCAAAATAAAGGAGGAGAATATGGGGAAATGCAGTTTATTGGAAAAGAATGGAAGATGACATCAAATCATTCAAGTCATTCGACTGGGAGAGTGGTAATTTGTTGCAATTCCTCAAAGATTGAAGTGACAAGCTGGAAATGCACCGATAAAGTGATACATTATGTGATAAGTATAAAGAATGTCAGTAGAAGTATGGTAATTTTAGTAATGTATGCTGTCAATTTTGGTTTCCAAAGAACACTCCTTTAGGAGGACATTATCCAAGCTAACAAAAATATGAAGTTACCTTGAACTATTGCAGGATATTTTAGTTGTGTTTTATATCAAATCAAGCTTAATGTGGCAAGAGATGGGCTTGATAGAATGGAATAGAACTACACAAGTTGATTCTTATAACTATATTGATGGATTTGAATGGAATAGGGAGCTTGTACATATGGAATAATAAGTGTTTAAGGGAGTGGTTTCTTATGAAAAAATTTGATTGGTGTTTTGTTAATGAAAAGTGGTTGCAGAATCATCTATTGAGTATGGTAAGTTATGAAGATTCAACAGTGTCATATCATTGCCCTATATTGATTAATCTATCATGTCAAAAAGAAACTAAAAAGAGCCCATTTAGGGTGTTTAACCACTTGATAAGTCACCTAGATTTTGGAACAATAGTGAGGGAAGGGATGAAGATAAGGGTGAATGGAACTAAATCTTACAAGATACTAATGAAGCTAAAGGAAGTAAAGGAAAGGCAGAAAATTCTCAGTAGAAAAAGTTCAATAATAGAGCAAGAGGAAAAGCAAGGAGCCTTAAAGAATAGGAGTGCCAGAAAAGAATAACGCAAAAAACTAGAAGATCAAAGACTGCGACAAAAAAAAAGCTGAATTGATAAGAAAATATGATAATAAATTGGAAAGTTATGAAAATCTGATGAGACAAAGGTCTAGGATGGTGTGGCTGAAAGAGCAAGGTGAAAAAAGAATAACATTAAGGTACAAATGGATGAAAATGGAACATAAGTCTATGGATAAAAAAACCTACAGTAATTCATCTATAAACATTTCAGTGAGCAATTTGAGTAGATTGGGAATGTTAAAGAGGGATCAAGCAAACTTCACAATAAGAAAAAGTATAATTAGTAAGGGAACTGAAAGAAGAAGAAATCACGAAAGCATTTTTCTCAATGAATCCAGATAAAGCACTTGGACCATATGGGCTCAATGGAAGGAAGTGACTAAAGCAGTTAAAGAATTCTTTTAGAGTGGTAGAATACTGAAGGAATGGAGAAAATTTTATGTATGTCTTATTCCTAAACTCATTAATGTGAGCAAGATGGAGGAGTATAGACTGATAACTTATTGCGATGTCCTTTACAAGCTAATCACAAAAACAATTGCAAATAAGCTAAAGAATAGCTTGAAGAGTATCATCAACCCCTCTCATAGTGCCTTTATAGAAGGAAGTACAATAGCAAATAACATATTTCTTAGCCAAGAACTATTAAAAGGGTACAATATCAAGTCAAGCCTAAGGAATTGCACAATTAAAGTGGACCTAGATAAAGCTTATGACATAGTAATTGGAGCTTCCTAGTAAGCACTCTTAAAGTAGTAGGCTACCTAAGAAAGTTCATACAGTGGATTAAGGAATTCATCACTACAACTTTTGGTGCAATACTAGTAAATGGGGAGCTAAACAAGTTGATAAAATGAAAGAAAGGTCTCACACAAGGGGACCTTATATCCTTTTACTTATTTGTAATTGGAATGTAGGTGTTATAAATCATATTAAAGGGAAAAAAAATGACACACCACCAGGAGTTCCAATACAATTACGGCTGTAAAGGTATTAAGCTAACCCATCTTGTTTTTGAAAATGATGTGCTTTTGTTTTATAGAGCACACAAGTACTCCATTAATACACTGCTTTAAGCTATGGAGGAGTTTAAAGAAATATCTGGATTAAAGAGCAATCCAACTAAGAGCAGCTTTTATCTATCAGTGATTGCAAAACCAAAAATAGCCTCAACAGCAATTTAAATAGTAATGAAGAAAGGATCTATGCCTTTCAAGTACTTGGGAGTACTAATCTCACAGAAAAAGTCTAACAGTATCTGATTGCAAACCACTAATGGAGAAGTTTCACAGAAAAATTAGTTATTGGTTCAATAGATTCCTCAATTATAGAGGAAGATTGCAGATTCTTCAAACTATTATGAACTATCAAGCAAGCTTTTGGATCAACCATATAGAACTCCCAAAGAGCATCCTAAAGGAAATTAATAAAAAGCTTAAGGAATTCATATGGAATGGGCCTAGTTCAAGTAGCAAGAAATCTAAAGTAAGTTAGGATTTGTTATGTTAACTTAAAAACCAAGTCCCCGCTCTTGAACTCCTTCTTCTTGATATGAGCATCATGTCACTTTTTTGTCCTTTTCTTATACAACTTGGCATTTTCATAAATATCAAACCTCATCTCTTCCAATTCTTCAACTTGTAACAATCTCTTCTCACCTGATAGCTTCCAATCCATGTCAACTTCTTAATGACCTAATAGGCCTGATGCTCCAACTATAAAGGTAAATGCCATGCCTTTCCATACATAGGTTTATATGGAGTAGTTCTTATAGGTGTCTTAAAAGCTATCTTGTAAGCCCATAAGGAGTCATCTAGCTTCATCACCTAATCTTTTCTTGAGGTACTCACTACCTTCTCCAAAATCTTCTTTAACTCTCTATTCACCACCTCCACTTGGACACTGGTTTGGTGGTGGTAAGGAGTCGCTACTTTATGATGAACATTGTATCTTTTCATAAGAGCTTCAAATGGTTTATTGCAAAAATGACTCCCTCCATCACTTATAGTCATTGTGGGCACCCCAAATCTTGTAAAAATCTTCTTGATGAACTTTTGAACCACCTTGTCATCATTAGTTGGAGTAGCTACGACGTTAACCCCTAGAAACATAGTTAACTCTAACCAATATGTAAGTGTTACCTAAGGAGGATGGGAATGGTCCCATGAAGTCCAAACCCCACACATTAAATATCTCCACCTCTACGTTGTTTGAAAGCGGCATCTCATCTTTCTTCGATATGTTGCCCACTCTTTAATACTTGTCACACTTCAATATCTCCACCTCTATGTTGTTTGAAAGCGGCATCTCATCTTTCTTCGATATGTTGCCCACTCTTTAATACTTGTCACACTTCATCACAAATTTCGAGCATCCTTAAACAAGGTTGGCCAATAGAATCCACATTCTAAGATCCGAGCTGCAGTCTTGTTAGCTCCATAATGCTTTGCATAAAGTGAGTTATGACATTGCATCAAAATTTCTGACATTTCATCTTTAGGGAGACACCTACAAATCACACTGCTATCACATATCTTATACAATATAGCTTCATCCCAAATATAACGAGAACATTAAAACAAAAACCACTTATTTTGTTGATAAGAGAGATAAGAAGGAAGAATACTTCCTGAGAGGTAGTTTGCAATATCTACAAACCAAAGACGAAAAGGATTGTCGACCATCATTAAAGCCTCATCTGAAAAGCTCTCCTTGATTTCCTCTTCTTCTTTATAGTGCCCTCCTTCAAGTCTCAAGAGTTAGTTCTCTACAACATTTTCTGCTCCCTTTTTGTCTTTAACCTTAATGTCGAATTCTTGGAGGAAAAGCACCCACGAGATAAGTATAACCTTGACATCCTTCTTGGCAAAAAGATATTGCAATACTACATAATCTGTAAAAACAATAACATGTGAGCCTAATAGATAAGAACGAAATTTCTCACATATAAATACTACAACAAGCAACTCCTTTCTTATAGTTGTGTCATTTAGTTGTGCTCCTGTCAAGGTCTTGCTTGCGTAGTAGATAGCGCGCAGCCTCTTTTCCTTTTGCTAGCTAAAAACACAACCAATTACATGATTGCTTGCATCATGCATAATCTCAAAAGAAAGAGACCAATCCAGCGATGTTAGAATGAGTGTTGTTGTAAATGCCTTCTTTGACCTATTAAAAGCATCCAAACAAGTATCTCAAATACAAAAGACACATCTTTAACTAATAAATGAGTTAAGGGTCTAGCGATAAGAGAAAAATATTTGATGAACCGCCTGTAGAACCTAACATGACCAAGGAAGGCTTGAATGCCCTTAATGTTGGTGGGAGGTGGTAGATTTTTAATCACTTCAGTCTTAGCTCAATCCATTTTAATCCCCTTGCACGAGATCTTATGACCTAATAAAATTCCCTCGTAGACCATTAAGTGACACTTCTTCCTGTTCAAGACCAGATAAGACTCTTCACATCTTTGAAGTACTCTTTCTAAATTAAACAAACAATGATCAAAAGAATCTCCAAAGACAGAGAAGTCATCTATAAATACCTCCATGAAGTTCTCATTCATGTCCGCGCTTATGAATATTTGAAATCTGACAGGTGCATTGTATAAACCGAAAGGCATCCTTCGATAAGCAAAAGTCCCATAAGGACAAGTGAAAGTGGTATTCTCCTGATCTTATGGGTATCTAACCACCTAATTGTACCCTAAGAATCCATCAAGAAAATAGTAAAATGCATGGCCAGCCACCCTCTTAATCATTTAGTCCAAAAAAGGTAAATAGAAGTGACCTTTCTTGGAGGCCAAATTGAGCTTCTGGTAATCAATACATAATCTCCAACTTGTGATGGTCATAGTAGAAATCTTTTCTCCTTTTTCATTTTCCATCACTATCATATCTCCCTTCTTAGGTACACACTGTACTAAACTCAGCCACTCATTATCTGAAATGGGATAAATATCCTTGCATCCAACAGCTTCACTACCTCCTTCTTCACAACCTCTTGCATGTTTGGATTTAACCTTCTATGTCGCTCTCTCATAGTTTTACATCCTTCTTCTAAATTAATCCTATGCATCACGAAATTGGGGCTAATCTCCCTAATATCATAAATTTTCCACCCCATAGCTCTCATGCTCTACCTAATGGTCTCCACCACTTTCTCTTCTTACTCACAATCCAATTAGTTCAAGACAATGATGGGTAGGGTATGGTTCTTACTTAAAAAGGTGTATCTCAAATGGGAAGGTAAGGGTTTAAACTCTAAAGTAGGGGGAGGGAATGGAAGGTGGTGTAGGTGTATCTGTTCTCTCTAACTTCTCTAACTCGATTTCCTCACATAATTCCTCTTTTCTCACACTCTCATCCCTGTTTGCTTCAGTAACTTAATTAACTTCCTCTTCAACCTCCTTCACACATTCATCCACAACAATAATCTTCTTACATATTTTACCATCCATCAGTTTCTTCAAAGCTTTAGACATGTTAAATTCAACCTGCACATCACCAATTCTCAAAACAGGTTTTTCCTCATGCACATCAACCCTTACTAGTATTCATAAAGTGCCTATCCAAAATTAATAGAAATTTTTTATTAGCTTCAAAATACAACACAATAAAATCAACAGGAATAATAAATTTATGCACTTTTACCAACACATCTTCTACAACTCCATATGACCTCTTGATTGATTAATCCATAAATTGAATTAGTATGGATGTTGGCTTGACCTCTCCTAGTCCCAATTTCCTAGAAACAGACAAAGGCATCAAGTTAATGCTTACACCTAAATCACATAAGCATTTAGAAAATTTAAAGTCACCAACAACACATATAATCGTAAAACTCCCTGGATCTTGTAGTTTTGAAGGTATCGTGCTTAAAATAATTGAACTAGAATTCTCCATTAAAGTGACCGTTTGATTGCCCTCCTAAGTGCAGTTGTTTATCGGTATATCCATAAGAAACTTCGCATACTTAGGCATGCACTCCAAAGCTTCCACCAATGACAAGTTGATCTGAAGCTTCTTCATTTTCTCTAAAAACTTCAAAAACTGAGTGTCTACAAGTTTAGGCCTATAGGATGATGGTGACACATAAGGCCTCTCTTCTTCATTCTGTTCTTGAATCTCCTTGCCTTTCCCCTTTTCTTGGCTATCCTTTTGCACACTTGGTTTCTCCATTTGCTTGCCACTTCGAGGTGTGATAGCCTTAAGTTATTCCCTTCGGTTAGCCTCAATATTGCTTGGTAGACTACTTGCTTTTTTGGAGGATAAAGCGTTAGCAAGTTGACCTACCTGTATTGTGGATGGATGAGTCATAGTTCTTCACGATCTTATCAAACTTTGCCTCAATCATCTTTTGACTTTCCTCCTGGATCAAAAACATCCTCTTTTGGTTCTCTTCTTGATTTGCCAATCTAGACCCCAAAACATCCATCAATTTGTCCATTTTATTCTCCAAAGATCCAAGTCAATCTTCCGGAAATCTAGGAGGTCCTTGCGGTCTTGCTTAGCCACCTGCATTGTTAGTACTATAAGAAAATTTTGGGTGATTTTTTAACCCCATATTATAAGTATCAGAGTACGGATTGTTACCTCGCTATAGTTGGCCCAAGTAATTTACCTGTTCAATGCTACTGGGTCCTAACAAGAAACATTCTGTGCAATGATTGTCCTACCCACTTAACTCACACTGTGATTGCATAGTTTTAGCTATAGACGAAGATGCCACTTACATGTTGCTCAACTACTTAGAGAGGGTTGTGATCTGTGCCTGTAAAGATGTAACAGAGTCAATTAGGATCATACCTTTTTGCTTCTTTTGCCCCTATCTACTTCTCTCGCTTGACCACATACAACTGTTGCTTGCCAACTCTTCCAAAAAATCATAAGTTGCATCGATAGTTTTCCTCATCAAAGAACCTCCAGCAACTGCATCTATGGTTTCTCTTATGCTATAATTTACACCATTATAGAATGTTTGCATCAAGAACTCCCTCGGAAGGTTGTGGTGGGGGAAGCTTCTCTGTAGTTTTTTAAACCTCTCTTAAGCTTCATATAAAGACTCCCTATCACTTTGTTGAAAATTTGTGATTTCCTTTATAATCCTTGTTGTCTTATTCAATGGGAAGTACTTAGCAAGGAACACCTAGGCTAGTTGTTCCTAAGTAGTAATTTGCCCTTAACTGAGTGAGTTGTACAATGCTTTTGCCTGATCTCTCAAACTGAAAGAAAATAGTCACAACCTCTCAGTATTGTCAGATATCCCATTAAACTGGAAGATGTCATATATCTCCAAAAAGTTAGCGAGATGGGCATTGGAATCTTCATTAGACAACCCATAAAACTGCATACTACTCCGAATAATGTTGAGGAGTGTCAGATTGATCTTGAAATTGTTAGTTTAAATCGCTGGCCTTGCAACTCCTTGAGGACCGAATCCTGGCCTTATAAAGTCCCTCAATGTCCTTTCGACCCCTCACTATTCTCCTTCCTCTGTCATATTTCTTTGTGTAATGTCTTAGAGCTTCACTCTTTTCAACTCTCGTTCATGCCTTATGATATCTAATAACTCTTTGTCACAAAATTCAGTAGTCCTTTGCGTGTTCCTTGTGTTCATGCACCTGCAAAGACACAAGGAAAAGTATAAAAGAAACTCTTAAATTAAAGTAACCCAAATTAAACAAGATGTTAAACAACCAATCCCCGGAAACAGTGTCAAAAACTTATTGAATGCAAACCAAACTACTAGTTTTATGCTCAAAACCACAAGTACATAGGTCGTAACTTGTAGTAAAAAGCAGATATCAATCCTACAAGGATTGTGCTTAGGCATCACTTAATTCAGGTTGTTCTTTGTTTAAGAAACTGATTCAATCAAATTTAAATAGATAAGTAAAATAAAGACAAACTAAATGTAAAAGGAAACAATGCAACCTAAACCAAAATCGTAAACTAAAACTTATAGAAAATCAAGATTAAGAATTAGGACTCATCATTATCCTTATTTGCTCCCCTCTAGTTAATTGATTCAATTTATGCTTGGCCTAAGATTTCCTAAAATTTTAGCTACCCTTTCTCATAGTGCAACTAAATGTCACTAGTTAAATAAGTTAAGATTAACTATGGGATGTCTTTATGTTCAAAGCTTTTCCTAAACATTCAACTAGATATGAAGTTATCCTATAGGCAGTGTATCAATCTATTGAAATCTCTTCCTAATAAACCGATAACTTGTTATTTATAGGTATATATATATATATATATGGCTAGTTTCCACCACCCTCTCTCAACCGTAGGGATTTGTGGCCTTATATATCATAAAAACCCTAAAAAAATAAGTGAAACTCGCATGACTCCATAGGCTAAGAATCCCACGATGGTGGGAATTATCCTTGTGTTTCCTACATGTTTGGGTCAATGTGACATAAACTTTCTCCATAAATTTCCCACAATCGTGGGCAACATGTCCTTTCCCATGATTATGGATTCTTGTTCTTCAACAAATCCACTTCTTTTATCTTCTTTTAGTCCCTTACTCAATCAGAAAGGTGTCCACCCTCTATTCCTACACCCAAATGATTAATTCTTACCCTAAACTAACATCAAATACAAAAAAACAACCATGAAGATCAAGCCAAACAAAAACACACAAAACAAGTCCTAAAAACACAATAATACTAACCTATTATGCAAGAAACACATGCCAAATACTTAGAAAAACACACACTAATGCACAAATATCAATGCATGACTTGATCAAAAGTAACAAAGGAAATGGGGAAAGCTTCTATTTTGATAACTGGCATCCAAAAAGACCTCTGTATAAAGTACAGAAATTACAACATCTTAAATCAATGATTAGTTCAAGCACAAAAGTCAGTAAATTCACCAGTGACAATGCCTTTTTTACATTAGCAAAGGAGTGGAAGTTCTAATGAATAATATGCAAATTTGTCGAACAACAAAGAATGATAAGATAGAGTGGGTAGTGAGTAGCACTAAGAAATTCAGCACCAAATCTTGCAGAAAATATCTACAAGAGCATCCAACAAAAAGAGTTAAGTGGAAGAATGTGATTTGGGAAGCTAACATCTTACCTGCATATGCCTTTATCCTTTATTTAGGAGTAATGGGGAGAATGAACACAAAAGACAAATTGAAGTTTAATACGTAGAATCTTAACTATGAATAATGCAACACATAAAGGGAGTTAGTGGATCATTTGCTTTTAAATTCTAGGTACATAAAACATATCTGGAAAAGAATACAATCAGGTCTGAGGGTCATAATTCCAACTCAGAAGTGGAAAGAAATGATAAACAGGGTTACCACACTAAAAATGGCAATGAGTGCCGATTATAAAGCCCTGAAAGTTTGCATTGCAATACTGGTGTACTTTATATAGAAGGAGAAGAATAGAAGGTTATTTGGAAGGCAAGCTAGAGAAATGGAAAAAGTGTATCAAAAAATAGTTCTACATTGCAGACTAACACTGATAGCCTTAGGAGTTACAAAAAAAACTTCCCCTGATATCAAAGCAATATGGAAACTTGAATGCGAGTTACATATAAGAACAAAACCGAGTAGATAAACATATGTATTTCTAAGAATGAATTTCTCTTGTTTCTTTTATCAAACACTTATTGTAACCTATCAAGGTTGTATAAGTTTCTTTTTTCAATACAATTTATTAATTAAAAAAGACATTATTTTTTGTACCTAAACCTAGTATTAAGTAGTTAGGGTACCTATATAGTTTATACTGAGGCATCGTATGGTTTGTATTTGGAGATAATATTCTAATCATAAAGTGCATGTGGTACTTATTTTTAATAATTGATGGTTTTTTAATACATTTAGCTACTATTACATGTATTAAATATTGATATAGTTTTTATAGAGCCATAAATTTATTTGTATTAGTCATGGTATTTTCTTAAAAACTAAAGTTGTTTCTTATTTCAAATGAACATCTAATGGTACTTTTTTCTATTTATGCATGATCTGAAACGCAATGTGGTATACTACTAAATTTATAAATTTCTAATAAAATAATCAAATACTAAAATATAGTACATACCAAATGTAAAGAAGTTACCAACAAAGACATTCTTCTTCCATATTTTTCTTTTCATACTCTACTTCACATTCCCTATGAAAACAATAAATTACTGGCGTAAAGATGATCTTCTCTATACAATTACATACAAATCTTCTTTAAAGAAAGGGGAAAAAAAAAAAGAAAAAATGGAGCAAACAACTAAATAAAATAAATAGTTTTAAGTTTAAATTATAAAAAAGAATAATTTACATTTTCAAGTTCCAACAATTATATAAATATTTTTGATGAAACAGTTCTAATGAATTTTCAATTTCTTTAAAGATTAAACCACATTCTTTTAGCTAAAACTTGATCCCAAATCATTCTAAAAGTTTCGATATATTTAATTCCTTCCTCGTTCTTGGGTTTTGACTTGAATTACATATGTAATCCACTTTGCTCATTTTCTACTATTGATTATTTGATGTATTCAAAGGACTCTTTGCTCACTTTATCCTTCTATTAAACTTCATAATTTTCAGATTATTTGATTCCATACTAATAAAGCTACTAATATCACCAAACCAAGGTGTTAAGACATGAACTTTTGCTTCACGGACTAAAATGAGCACAATATAAAATAACAAAGTGAAAAAGAACAAAGGCAATATATAAACCAAGCATCTAATCACTTATTCTCATATCTCTCACCCTCAATAAGGTTTAAGCTTATGAGATTAACGAAATAAGTTCAAAGTAATAAATTATGAAAATACATAACTTAAAAGAAAAATTTTAATTACTCCAAACAAGACATTTACATATTTGTTAAAATTGATATGTTGCAAATCCCTTTTTGAATAAACTAATTTTTCTCTCAAATCTTTTTGCTTATAGATGCTTTTGATGGATTAATTAATTTATGTTAATTATAAACTTTAATATGTAGGAAAAACTAATTTGCATACTTTATAATTTAATTTGATATCTCTATTACATAATCAAGTGAACATTATTTAGCTCTTTAATTCTTAATCGAGCTTAAATATAATTAGATAACCTAATATTAGGCCATATTCTGACATTCTCCTAATTGACCTAATTACAAGATAATCATAAAATTAATTAATGTTAGTCCTCAAATGACACATTAGAGGAAGGTAAATTATATCTTCACTTTTTGCCTATTCTTAAACTAACGAATGATTTATCTATTCTAATAAATGATTGTAGCAAATTGAATTATGATAATCACAAAACAATTACAATAACAAATAGAACAGAGTAGAGAAGAAGGATAAAATTGATTTAGAATGGTATGGTCAAATAACCCTTAGTCTACATCTTCTCCTCAAGTTCTACATGGGAATTCACTATTTTCTTCTTTCAATGGGTAAAGAGAATTCCTCTAAACAACTTTTTTTTTTTTTCGCCATGAGTGAATAGGAAATCATCTAATGTCGCCAAGAGTCAAAAGTAGCTCTTTGCAAATCTTGTTCAAGGTAAAAAAAAATAACCATAACAGGGTGTAACCCAATCAATTATCTCTATTACAAGAAGTATACAACTCAAGAACTCCTTCTCTTGCTCACACTAATGAACAGTGACTTAATATGTGTTATATAATGCATACAAATACTCTATATCCTCTTAAAACTCTTAGCAACTTTCTAGTATGTCCGACCAATTTTCTACAACTTATATATGATATATTTATATTTAAAAACCTAAAAGATCTTTCAAAATAAAAACTAGCCATTATAATAGCTAGTATCAGTGATATTGGTTGGTTACTCTGACATATTGATTGACTAATATATTAACTAATATGATAGACCAACTTATTATACATAGTTTTTTACTTTTTTATGTATTTATTGACAATATGTATATTAGTTAACCATTGTGTCTAGAAACAAGATATTGGTCGATCATACCTATACTCTGACTGACCATATTTATAAATTGGTCAGTCAATATATCTAAAAACATATTACCACTGATTTTTTTGAAATATTTCTACTAATGTTTCTAGTTCTTTAAAGATCAAACCGCATTCTTTTGACTAAAACTTGATCTAAATTATTTTGAAAGTTTTCATATGCTTGATTCCCTCCTTGTTTTTGGTTTTTGACTTGCATTATATATATACTTCACTTTATTCATTTTCTTCAATTATTAATTACTTGAGTTATTCAATTGACTCTTTGCTCACTTTATCCTTCTATTGAATTTTATAATTCACATAGATACTATGATAATAGAGTTACTAATATAAAAATGGAGAGAAAAACAAAAAAAAAATATCAAGTGAAAATGATGGAGAGAATAACTTCTTTCTTTTAATCACAATTGACATATTTGTCCTTACAAATATCAGCATTCTTTATCTAATTAGTCAATATGGGTGATGACGGATGACTATCCAAAATTGGTTGCAAATCTTATGGAGATGTATTTAATATATATTACAAAGTCTCTCTCTCTGCTTTATATGCTGGTATATGTAATTTATTTTGAGAAGTAGAGTTGACAAGAAGATTGATCAAAAGCTCAAAACCCTACAGCTGAGCGCTATATATATAAACGATCACAAATACCGGACCTCCCATTCTATCCCTCTTAAAGTTGTCTTTATATTCCTTTATACACACACACACACAACAAATCAGACCAAATGATTAGTGTATCAATCTCATGTCTGTTGTTGATGTTCTTTACAACGCAAACTAGATGTGACCTATCTATGAGGCATGAGATAAGGTTAACGTATAAGATCACCATCAACGACAAGAAGAAGAACAGGAAGTAGAGTCAAACAGCACCTGGGAAGCTAGTGTTTGTGGGGAATGTTGTATGGTTCAAGGCCACACCCACTTCTCAGAACACTGAATGTTTTGATTATTCGTTAAACCTTTAGTGTAGTCCTCGGACCAGGCTTCATTCCCCTCAGTAACTGCTTCCCCTTCTGCTTGTGGCTGAATACGCACACATAGGATCAACTTCATATGATTCTTCTTTCTGAGGTTTCTCAGGTGGGTTTTTTCTTTTCTTTTTCTATAGACATACGCACTCATAGGATCAGATTTTCAAGTTTTTTCCTGCTAATGGGGTTTTGTCTGATTATTAGAAACTATATATGCCTTTAACTGCTGACAGATTGCCGTCATTATGATGGAACAGTTCAAGTGTCTGATGGGAAGACAACAATTTCCATCATTGCGTCGCTTGTTTGTATACAAGTTTTTCAATCTGAGTTATAATGGGTATGAGATTTTTGTCAGTGTTCTCTCCAAAGTTGAAACCTTTTGTTATCCATCTACTTTTGACATGATGGTTTGAAGGAACTGCCATGGCTGCTATACTAGTGTAGTGTTCTCAATGTTTTATATTTATAAGCTTTCTCATATCCTTCCAGTATATATGGTCCGTTTGAGATGCGATTGGAATGAATTTGAACAAAATTCAAGAGAAGATTTACAATAAGTTAATGAGATAGAACACAAGCCTTTCAGTATCTGGTAGTTTGGTCGCAGTCACTCTTTCACCTTTACCAATATTTTCCGATTTTTATTTATATTGATTATTAATCAACTGAGATTTCTAGTGGAAGCAGCACATTTGAGACCAACAATGTAGTGGACATGTATTGTATCGTATTGATTCTATTCTATTGCGGCCGCTTTCTCTTTATCAAAAGAAAGGTATCTTTCTACTCATATTCCTTAGAAATCTTCCTTTCGCTCCTTTTTTCTCGTTGACGCAATCTATATATATTATTTCACATATTCTTCCTCATCTATGTAAATCCAAAAGCAACTGGTAATGTTGGGGAAAAAGGCATTCTTTACCAATTTACTTGTGCGTAATGAACATTCTTCAAGCGCTATATCGTTTGCATGGCCAATTTAAGCATGGCATCAAAATGCAAGGTGTGGCGGCTTTCTTCGGAATATTGGTGTGGGAACGGCCGTGGAAGCAAAATTATGGGGGGTCTATTCCAGCCTCTCCCTGGCATGGGCTCGTGACTATCGACGGGTGGTAATTGAAGTGGACTCACTGGAGGTTATTAATATTCCCTCCTCTTCCCATAGTGTGTTGTCTAACAATTTTCCTTTGGTAGCAGGTATTCAAGGATTGATTCATCGCGATTGGGAGGTTCATATCTAGCATATCCATCGGGAAGAAAATCAATGTGCAGATCGACTAGCAGCATTAGCCTCTCGTTCGCCACCTGGACTATAATATCTTTAGGATCCTCCGATGTCTATTTGAGATATACTCTATCATGATATGATCGAAACGTTATATCCTCGCACCTTGCGTTAGGGGTGATCGGGGCTGCGAGTTTTGTATTTTCTAGGTGTTCTCTCCCTTGTATTAAAAAAAAATAGTACAAGAGCATGACTACAAATGTAACTATGAATTCGTTCTTGAATGTTTAGCTCTCTGATGGCCTTTTGGTACATAATAACATGTGCTCAAATTTGGGATCATAAGTCACTTATAAGGTTCAAGTATCGAAGCTGTAATATATTTTTTGAATTCGGATCCTATGTTCAATATTACGTTGTTTAATAGTCAAAGACGTCGTTTTAAGCATTGGACAAGGTTAGACATCTTAATATTGGACAACATCATTTTAGGCATTGAACAAAGATAGACATCTTAATATTGGAAAGAGGGTCCTCAATGATATTTTTCGCAATTGTTACCCTAATATTGATGCTTGGGTTATTATTATTATTATTATCCTTTTTGAGATTGCTACTGAAGCAGAAGTTGTTTTTATTAAGTTAATATGTAAGCTTCCTATTCAAAATTTTTAACAACTAAAGTAGTTTAATAAGCCAGCACGCAGTGAGTTATAATTATCTCCACACTGATTCAGTGATTTGTAGAATATATCCATGTATAGCAACATGTAGTCAAAGGTTAGGCGAGCAACATCTGGGATCAGAGTTTTTAAGATCAAAGTTATACTTGGGAGGAAGTAATCTAAGAATAGTTTCATCCTTAAATGTTAAAACGTTTAAGAAAATGTAGTGGTGTGATGAAAAGTATTAATCAAGATAATAGGGCGCATGCATGTAAGAGATTATTTTTGCATGATCTTTATACATTTTGCCAAAAACTCAAGATATCCGCATAGTTTTTAATATTTTTTGGTATTTACAACGTCATGTATGAACTGTTTGCCATGTACGTCTTTGGGGTTCTGAAAATTAATAAAATTTCTACGATACTGCAAAATAAAATTTTGGGACCCAAGTTATCAGACATTAAAGCCTGAAAAATTGAAGGAAAGCTGGCATGATCTAATCGTCCTATATATATATATAAATGCATCCGTCTCCGACAACTGAATAAACAAAATCTTTTTAAAACGAAAACAACTCAAGTTGATATATTTTTTGTGATCTTTATGTTCCTGTGCTTTCCGGGTTAGAAGCAGCAGAGTTTACAGACCCTTCAGCTTGAATTGCATCACAATGGAAAGTTGTCCATCGAAATTTATGCCATGCAATGCAAAGGCATTCAGAGGTTTACTTTGTGAGTCAGATCTTGATGATGCAAGTGAGGACAAGGATGATGAACGATGGATGAATGATGAACTTGGTATAGATGAACAGCGACTCTTTTCACCTTAGATTGTTAGAAGCATAAAGAGTCTTTTTACTCGACGCTCGGTCTTCACTACTGTACATCAAATACTTTTGTTGAGAAAACGTATGTCAGCTTCCACCTGCAAGCAAGGCAGTTCTCGTTAATGGGTTTATCTATCCCCTGAAATGGGCAACACTTTATGTAAAGAAAGCTGATTTCCAAACTTCAAAGCCCTACCTTTTATGTGATACGAAGCTATTCCCAAAAATCGTTCAGTTATCTGAGAAGTGAGTCAGGGCTTGATTCCTGCACACCCCGAAACCCAGAGCTTCATTTATTATTATTACTGTCTAATTGAAATATATAGATTTAATTATATTTCTATTGTATTTGGAAAATTTTGTACGTTATGGTCGATGCTGGCGCATTGCCAATTTTTGAGTAAAAGACATTAATTTCTCTTGTTTAAATGGTCTATGTTAATTTTTAACATTTTACATTAACAAGGACGCAATTGAAAAATGATTGGGATAATAAATCACAAGGGGTATATATCAATCAAATTAATTAAATGATTTATATATTATTTATTAACATATAATAATATAAAATTTATTATTATTATTAACTATATATATAAATTTTTATAATAATAAATTAAGTATTTGTTTAAAT
>JAOQMP010000003.1:30815300-30833251 GCA_027563575.1 Erythroxylum pedicellare
AAGATAATACCCGACCAATGGGTTAGTTTCTCATAAATATACTATAGTTTATTATAATAACATCTATCGTTGTTGGCAATGGTTTAAAAATTACTTTAGGTAATTAGTAATTATTTTTATTAAATAAAAAATTATTTTTATAAAATTAGATTTTTAAACATTTAAAATTATATTATCAACCCTTTCTACTTGGGAACATGTGCAGCAACTCAGGAGTAGCAGCCTACATCAGCACCAAATACAATAAAGGAATATAGTACATGAAATGGTAGTGTGGATATGATTTTATTAGCAAGTGTTTTCCAACAAACCCTTTTTTTTATTATTGTTAGAATACTCAGAATGTGGGGATGGTGCTTAGATTCAGAAATTTTGTTTGTTCATAAGTTGGAATTATTGCACTCAAAAAGTGAGTGAGAGTAGTCTGAATCTTCTGTCTAATTTTATGGTGTTTTAATCTATTCTATAAAATTTCAGCTATTTATTTACGTGGATTCTACATAAATGAATGATTGAGATTCGTAAGAAAGAATAAGACACCGTAATATTGGACAGAAGATCCTATCTAGAGTGAGAGACCCATGAAATGATTAGAATATTAAACAAACTAATGCTAAAAATAAGAAACAAATTGTTTTATTAAATATTAATAATTTACTATTTATGATAGAATATAATTATTAATAATTACTAAAAATTGGTTTTCTTTTCCCCCTGTATTGTATACCTCTCACTTCCACCATCTTTTTGCTAGCCCCACTTTATAATAAAGCAAAAGCAGAGAATAAGGGAAAAAAAAAAACTAAGTAAATGAAAGAAAAAGGAAAGAGAAGGAAACATATGCAAAGCTCTCCAACCCCACAGCTCCAACAAAGTTTCTTTCTTTCTTTCTCTTCTTGAGAGAGCACAGTCTCAAACTTTCTTGAACCTCATCTGAGAAAGCAAAGCAGGACTCTTAAAGGATTTGTTTGGGTGCATAAACTAGGAAATATGAGTGAGTGAAGAAGGAAAGTGAAAGGAAAAGGGAGAAGAAAAAAAGTTCGTTTTTTTGTTTCTTCTTTGAGTTGTTTGTTTTTGAAGTTATGAACTGAAGTTTGATTGCAGAGAGAGGTTGGTGGTGTTGTTCGTCATCAGTAAACTAATGATGGGAGGAAAACCTAGTTGGTGGAGCATGCATCCACCTTCTCAACAACCTTCTGCTTTGTTATCTTCATCTCCATCTTTCTTGCCTCCTCCTCAGTATTTGCTTGGATCTTCTTCACTTCCTTTCAGTTCTTTGCCTGAGAATAACCAAGAACTTCCTCATCAGTCATGGAGTCAACTGCTCATGTAACTCTCCCTCTAAACAACTTACACATCAGAATTCTTGTATGACATGGTTAAATCACTTACACCATAGACCTTACTGTGATTGGTTTTTCCAGGGGTGGTTTTCCAGGTTATGAAGACAGATTGGCTCTAAGTCAGTTTCAGTCCAAAAAGTTGGAGAACTGGGAAGACCTGAATCCAAGAGTTACTGTAGTTAGTGATGTAAAACAAGAGGTTTCACAGTATAGAAACTTGTATGGTGTTCATGTAGATGAAGAGTTTCTAGCACCTCATAGCAGACCTGGTTGGTCAACTGCAACTATGCTAGTGTCTTCCCCTAGGTCTTGTGTTACAAGTTTAAGCAACAATATACTTGACTTCGCGTACAACAACAAAGCAGATGGAAAACATCAACATCCAGATCAATCATCTGAGGTAAGAACAGATGATAACCAAAAAAATGAAAAAAAAAAACAAAAAATTATACTTTCCTTCAAAAAAAAAAAAAGAATCCATCTTTTTCTGATTTGCATATAAGAATTCTTTTGAATCATGAGTTTTCGTCAACCTATCTAATTTCTTCATTTGGGTTTTTATTATCTTCTTCTTTTGGTTTATGTTTTCCATAGTGTGACAGTACAGCCACTGGTGGAGTTTGTAAGAAAGCTAGGGTTCTTCAGCCATCTTCAAGCCAACCACCTCTGAAGGTAAGTGACATCCTTTCTTTCACATCTCTCTCAAATTATCTGTTGTGACTACTGACTTCCCTGTCTGCGGCTGTGGGAGGTTAATGTCTTTTTTGATTGTTTACTTCTTAGAGCATGTGTGATTCTTCTGCTATGTTCCATCTATCTATATAAATATATATTTATATATAATCTTATAACAAAACCTAGTGATATCTATTCATTTCTATATGTTACTATACTGAACCAGGTGAGGAAGGAGAAACTTGGTGATAGAATCACAGCCCTTCACCAGCTAGTTTCTCCATTTGGAAAGGTAATAAATACATTGAAACTCACAGATTCACTAAGAAACAAGAAGTTCATTGTTTTCTGCAATACTGCAGGTTTTTGTTTTTTCTTTCTTTCCCTTTATCTTTGGTCCCTTGGCTCTTCCTTCTAACATTTGAAGGAAGAACAAAGTTTAAAAATGATAACTAACTTGGGGTGTGTTTGATGTGTTTTCCTTTTTTTTTTCTTCTTCTTCTTCCTTTTGCAGACTGACACAGCTTCTGTCTTATTAGAGGCCATTGGGTATATCAGATTCCTACAGGGTCAAATTGAGGTGACGTTTCTTCCACATTTTGAACTCTGCGTGCTACTCAGAATCAATAAGTGATAAGAAGCATGCAGTTTAAGTGCTCCATTATTCATGTTTTTTCTAATCATTCTTTGGTTGTGAAAGTTTAAAAAATCTTACATATATTCTTTTCTTTTTTTCCTTTTCCTCTCAGGCTCTTAGTTCCCCTTACATGGGCACTCCATCATCAAAAATGGGAAACCAACAGTCTGTAAGTACATAAACATGCACAGTTACAGACACACATATGTATAAACCCACTTTTCACTTACCAATGCAAGACCACGATCCTATAATTGTGACCGAAAATATAAATAAAGCAAGAGTAGAGAACTACGTTTGTTAGGTTCTAGTACAAAGGAGATGTGTATGCCCTTGAGACACATACTTTATTGGATCCATCACCCTCCAATCCATAAAAGCAATCTCAGGAAGAGCTTTGTGTACAGAAAGCATCAATTAACTATCATATTATCCATAAAGAGTAGGCAGAGACAGAACAAGGTTTCCAGCTTTATGCACCTTTATCTGAAAGAAAGTAGATACAAAACATAATTTCGGACTACTTAAAAGGTTATTTTGGAATCAAAAAGAGAGTTTGAGACGATGGAAATAAAAAGAAAATATTACTTTTATATAACCTTTCTTTTCTTTTTCTGCTTAGCTCTTGCTGAAAACAGAAAAGTACTACTCTTAATAACAAATTATAACTTCTTTGCAGCATGTCCAAGATAATCCAAAGGACTTGAGGAGTAGAGGGTTGTGCTTGGTCCCTGTGTCTTGCACTCAACATGTTGGAAGTGAAAATGGTGCTGATTACTGGGCTTCAGCCATGGACAGAGAGTTCTGATCAGAACAATGTTAAGCTTGGAAATATCTGTGAATGATATATAACATCATGAGCAGTCAATCTGCTGCAATCCAAGGCTGACTGCTCATGATGCTATAGATTTCAGAGAATTGAAATGAGTGTCCATAAACTGAATCCTTGTACCATCTCTATCCCTAAGATAATCATGTTCTTCCATAATGTATCCTTATTTTAAGAGCCTCATGTGTATGCACGGTTTGATTAGAGTTTATTCATCTCAAAAACAGTTTGTTTAGTTAGAAGGTGACATTCTTTAGTCTTTTATTGTTGGAAGAAGAATGATAAACCCTACTTAATATCTTTCAAATATAAGCATTTGGTTTACATGTCAAATTTGCAGTCTTAATTTGTATTGCATCCTCTTCTTCTTTTTTCAAAAATTCATTATCAAATTAGTGTTAAATTTATAAAAAATTTAGAAAATTAGTGATAATCAGAAAATATGCATACTTGGACTATTTGGTAATGTTTATAATATTAGGATAAACAAAAAATTAGAAAATTTAAGAGTAAAAAAGTAATCTACAAAATTAAAAATTAATTAATTAATTTTTAAGAAATTAGGACAACTAATTATTAATTGGGATTCATCTTAAATAATAAAAATAATCAAATAATTAACATTTTTATGCGATGTGATTTTAATTTAATTTAATTTATTATAAGTTCTTATTTAAATTATTCAACATAAACTTATAAATGAAAATTTAATATTCTCTATCGGTAGGTTGAATATATAATATACAATATTATATAAAGAAGGAAAGAAATTTTATTGAAGAAGATTAGAACATTAAGTCCTATGACAATGCATAACCTCAATCATTAAAATCACCATTTATAGAGTCTCAAAGACTAAAGAAGCTAACATAAACTTAGAGAGAACTAATTAGACTCTATTAGGGTTGACAAAATTAGGTTGTGTCCGAGATTTATAAAATTTTTAAGTAGATCTGACTTCAATATAAAACTAATTTAGGCTCGAGTTGTTGATGTCTGAGCACCAATTAATAGAAATTCGCGTTAAACCAAAAATTTTAGAATTTTTTTAAAATTAAAGTTTTTAAGTTTAAAATTTGGCCTAAAGTTTAATTTTAAATTTAAGTTAAAACTCGAGCAACTCTAACCCTATAACGTAACAATAAATAGAATAAGAATATAACATTGGCGACAATAAAGAATGACCTAAATGGTATAAACTCATCACTTAAGGCTCTCCTTCACAGGAGCTCTTGAGTTCAAGTCATGCAAAAAGAGGAGAAATAGAAAATCTTTTCTATTGATGATTCTCTAACCCCTTGGACAAAGCTTTTTTATCGGATCAATTATGGATGTCTAGCTTCCAGCAATAATGTGGGAGTTGAAGCTACTAGGAAATTTGAGGGCTGCTGGGAACCTGATGTTAAGCAGGGCCAATGATTAATCAACTGTTGACCAATTCAGTATGTGATGATTCCTTTTGCGCAAAAATGTACATGTTATGTAAGAACCTGAAGAATCTTGAGGTTCTAGATTTACCTCCTCTAAAGCTCTTAGGGTAGGTTTTAATTAAAAACTTAGGATTAGTTCGATTAAGCTGAGATACCTAATGTAATTTAAAAAAAAAGAATATAGCATTGGTACGAAAATGTTTTCAAAGAATAATTGGCACTCCCTAACCTTATGGCTAAAGGGTACTTTTGTTTTTTGTTTTTTTCCAGGAACACTCATTATAGCAATACATATTTGTTCCTTGGCCATCTTCTCCGCTGTCAGTAAGAAGACAAGAAAGAAGAGAACAACTATGGTATAAAAAAGGTTTAAAACCAAAGTCATGGCAGGCACTCATTGTGTATTTGGTCCACAGCTCCACAGCCTCCTTCCTTTTGTCCATATATATCACTCGTAATCATGACGTTATATATTGCATCACACTTAGTGATAATTAGCACAACCTAAGAGATGAGGGTACTGCGATTTGTATTCCAAAAGGTACATAAGATTCAGTGTAAGAAACAGACAGAAGCTACAACGTTAACGTCTGTACAAATATAACACAGTTGTAAAGTGTACCCTAACTCTTACCAGTAGGCTAGACTGTGACTTTTAGGAATAAAATAAAATATATTATTTAGTTTAGTTTAATTTTAAAATTTTTTAATTATCATATAATTCATATGTTCAGTTTTAAAATATAAATTTAGAATGATAAAGAAATAACTAATAAAAAAGACTAAAATATTCATTAATCCCCACTAACTATATTATTATTATTATTATTATTATAATAAATAAGTAATTATATAGTTTTTTAACAAGTCCTCATTTTTACTCATAACCTATTTGAAATAGATAAAGATAGTGCGAAGATAAGTTTACTTATTCTCCAAACTCAATGAATAAGTAAACCATTGGATTATATATTCTGTATGTTTTCTTCAACCAAACAAAGAAATAACTTATCACTAAGCATAGATTAGGAATGAAATGATGATTTCAGTCAACTAAACACCTCGTAAGTGTATCTATGGAGTTCTTCGTACGTGGGATTTTCCTGTTTTATGATCTTGTTTGTGAATTTGTAGAATGATTTTATAGGAATTGTGAATGCCAATTGAGAGAAAGTTATTGTGCATGTGAGATATATTTTTAATTATGATGCAATAAATTTTCATTTTAAAAATAGGTTTTAATAACTTTTAAACTTTTTAAAAATAAAATATAGATTTTTATATGTAATGTGTTATAATAAAGTCTTAATTTCTTATATGTAATTCTATAAATAACTTGTTAAAAATTATGTAATTATATATTTTTATCTTATTTTAATATAAAAGATGTATACTTTTATTTGTGAACATAAGTCACATCAATTAATTAAATTACATACTCCACTTTGCGAGGGTCAGAGGAGGGTTACCTCATCAATGTAGGCAGTTTTTTTGTAATTTTGCAAAGGTATTATTTTCATGATTTGAATCCCTTATGATCACAAAGGAACAACTTTTATCTTTAGGAAATTGCTAGGCAGCGTGGTGTTTTTATTTTCAGGGAATACTTTCATTTTTCTCATCTTTGTCTAATAATTTTGACATTCATGCTAGTTTTTGTTTGATTTTGGTAATTTTTTTTATTTTGATATAAATTTGTAGAATTTCATATTGGAAAAGCTATTGAATTTTCTTTAAAATACTTTGTTTTTTGAGAAGATAAAGAGAAAGTTAAGAGTCATTTATGAGTATCTATAAGTGACTATGCTTCTATATTAAGTTGTGTTCAAGCTTTCACAACAGATTATCGGATAATTAACATTGATCTCTTGAAACAATTGAGAAGTGTGAAAGGAAAACCTTAGACAAGCTCTTCAATTTTTCCACTCTATTTGTTGATTTTATTGTATAGAAGTTGTGGAGTTAATTCAGACAACCCTTGGTAGAGGGCGCACGATAATAAAAGCAAACACACACAAGTGGGAGGTGAATTGTGTGTAAAAAAATTTGCAATTTCTTTCGATTTGAATAATAAACGGATCTTAGTTAACAAATAAAAACAGTAGGAGCTTGTTAGAAGATAAGGCCTTTTAAACGATAGGAGTTTGTTAGGCGATAGGAGCCTTTTGTAGGATAGGACCTTGCTTAAACGAAAAAAGCCAAATGAATGATAACTCTTGTTAAAACAATTTAAAAATAGAAAGCGTCTGAAGGGAACCTCTTGTAAGTTGACAACAGAATGAGCCTTTTGCTAAAAAGAACACAGACACGATATAATGCAGAAATTTAAAAGTTAAAGAGAGAGAGAGAAGAAGGACGCAACCCATTTAACTGGTTCAGCTTACAACCTAAGCCTACGCCCAGTCTCCAAGTATCCAACTTTAGTATTTCACTATAAGAATATGAGTATTAAATTCGACGAGTCTCTTCAAGCTAATAAGTACATATTTTTCAAAGTTCTTCAACCTTTCCCACTCAAAGTGTATAACAAGTTTCTAAAAGCTCACAGAAAAATAAAATGTAAAATCAAATGTAAGTTCTCAAATAACAATTTCTTTCTTGATAGGGTAATTTCACTTTCTAAGATACAATAATAATGATATGATCTCAAGAAGATAAATGATGCTTAAATGTTTCGAAAGTCTGTGTATGTTCGTTGCTTCACAAGTGTTGTGGTATTCTTTAAATAGTCAATTTATTCAATTAGTCGTTGCTTCATCTTAATTTTAAGTTGATTTTGAATTTTCAATATCATCTCTGTTGGAACAAAAATTTTCGGAGCTAATTATTCGAAAAGGTAAGATCCTCCTAGATGTTAATAAGGAAAGTTTACTAAGAAGGTTTCTGCAAGACAGTAAGCAATTTTTCTATGATTTTATTTCCTTAAAAAATATCGTTATCTATACAAGGAAATAAGTCTAACTTGAATTTTGAAATATTATATAGTTATCATCAAAATCGTTAAATATAAACCTTGAGCTAACAATCTCTCCCTTTTTGATGATGAAAAGCAATAATAGATATGATTTTCAAAATTTAAAGGGATAATAAATAATTTTGAAAGATACCTGTGACTTTTATTTATCAAACATAATTAGAAGGAATATGTCTCTTAAGAAAGGAACCTATCATTTATATATCACAGATTTTCACAAGTTTAACAACAGAATCAATCACATATATATTCGAGGTAGCATTGAGAAATATATCATCATATATGTAGAAATATGCAAAAAAATGTCAATCATAAACTCTCCCCCTTTGTCATTATAAAAAATAATAGAGTATAGGGAGGAAGGAACTATGACAAGTTATAATAAGCCAGGCAGAAAAGAATAGCAACAAAGTTAATGAAGGGATTCAAAGATTTTTCTCAGTAGAATCTGCATGTCAAGAAGCTGATTTTGCATGCTATCTATTTGTTCTCACATATATTCTTGATTAGCTTGAATGTTTTGCAGTTGTTGATAGAGTTTTGCACTATTTAATCCTGAGGAGGATAAGGAGTTTGTTGGTCTGGAGCAGGATCTAATAAGTTTTCTGCTACTCTTTCATATTTTTTGTCTATCCAAACATTGTTTTGCAATTTGTATCTAACTTGATAAGGAATGTAAGGGTGAAACTTAGCTGGTGTATACCAATTCATATTTGCAAAAGGAACTCCATAATGGTTGAAAATTTTGGTGAGTAACATCCTATAAGGTAGGCAATCAATGGTATTGTTATGATTCCCCTTATCCACCATAAACCTCAAGATCATAGCTGGAAGATTCATTTTGTTCCCTTTTAATAAATTATACTCCACATATATGTCCAGTAGGCTGCACCTTTCAACTGAACTAGTCCTGGGAAAAATTGAAGTAGTTGAAAATGATGAAAGAGATCCTAATGTTAAGTCTAATTGCCTGCTATAGGGTCTCCCATATTGGGTGTTATTAGCATGAAGGCAAATGGATTTGACAACTTCGACTAACTCCAGATCATCAACATCCCACTTATGACAGAGAAAATTAGTTCTCCCTATAGGAGCTACTTCCAATATATCTCCTAAAATTTCTTCATAAATTAAAATTTTACATTCATGCATCCATGAGACAATCAATAGCTTTTCATTAATTTCTTCCTTTTTTATGTGTGTGTAGAATATCCTGACTAGCACTGTCTCCTCTAATTTTAGAAAATTTTTCCAACCAATGGAAACAAAGTAAGGAAAGATGAGTATACCTATGTCATCAATCATCATAGGACACAAGACCCACCCAGCAACCACCTTTCTTTTCTTATCCGTGTCTTATAGCGGACTTCATCTTCCATTGATTCAATCATTTTTCGTGGTATTGATGTCTTTCCTTGCTTGTGTGCAGCTATATTTATTTTCTTTGCCCTTTTTTATTTGGGAAATATCTCTTCTTAAGGCAACTCTTTTCTATCAAAAGGGTCCTTAATAGTATCTTTAGTTACAAGTTCTTTGCCTTTCTTTATTTTCCCCTTTTTTTCTTTTTCTGGCTTCTTCTTCCTCTTTTTTTCAGCATTCATGGTTTCTTTTTGTTTAGAACTTTTCTCGGTTTATTTTGCAAGACGTCTTTTGGTCCATGGTCATCTAATCAACCGAGTAGATTCTTCATCTGAATCGTTTTCATTTGTAATCTAGTGCACTTCAAGCATTTTCTTCTCTTGAGGTTTAGAGGAGAAAGGTTCAGTAATACGAGCTTCATCATGGTAATAGAAGAAGTTGGGGTGTTTTCTTGTCCTTTTAATTTTGTTCTGATCATTGTAGAAGAGAGGCTAAAAGAGGAAGCGTAATCAGTTGCATATCTTCTTATAGACATGTATATAGAGTTGTCAGATTGCACGTACATTTTTGAAAGAGCTGAAACGACGCCATGAATGATTCCCTATTTTTAGGACACGTGTTACTTAGAATTTCAACCTGAGAGAAGTCTTCTAAAAGAAGATGAGCCTTCTAATCTAGAAGAAACCTACTAACCTAAGAGGGGGTTTCTAAACTAAGAAGAGCTTTTTATAACTCTAAAGAGCCCACTAAACTAAGAGATAGTTTCTAAGGAATCAGAATAGAGGAGCCTGTTAAACAAAACGCAAAGACAAGTAACAGAGAATATTTATGCAGAAATAACATCAGAGAGTTTGCACATACCAAGCTCTTTTCTTAACATGCAAAATCTATCTTCAGAGAGTGGCTTGGTGAAGATGTCAGCTACTTGATTCTCAGTATTAACATATAAAAGATCAATGGTTTCTTCTAAAACATGATTTCTAAGAAAATGATGTTTGATTTCTATATGCTTAGTCCTAAAATGATGCACAAGATTTTTATAAAGATTTATGGCATTAGGATTTTCACACAATATAGGAATATGAGAAAAATTTAGAGAAAAATCATATAGTTGATGCTTCATCTATAAGATTTGAGCACAACAATTGGCAACTGCTATATATTCCTCTTCAGTTGTCGAAAGCGCTGTGCAATTATGCTTTTTACAAAACCAAGATACTAGACGTCCTCTAAGAAATTGACAGTGACCACTTGTGCTTTTTCGATTGACTTTATTACCTGTATAATCTGCATCACAATAGCCCATTATGTCAAATGAATTATTTTTGGATACCATACTCCAAAATCTATAGTTCTGGGGAGATATCGAAAGATTCTTTTGGCTGCTTGAAGGTGACTTTCTTCTGGATTTGATTAAAAGTGTGTGCAAAGACACAAACTAATCATAATGTCTGGTCTTGGGCTTGTGAGATATAGTAGTAATCCATTCATTCCTCTATACTTTGTCTCATCTGTAGCTTTGCCTTCTTCGTCTTTATCAAGTTTAGTTCTAGTGTACATGGGAGTACCCATCAATTTGGCATTCTCCAAATGATATTTCTTGATGAGTTCCTTTGTGTATTTGTCTTGGCTAATGAAGATTCCTTTTTATGTTTGTCTGATTTGCAATCTGAGAAAGAATGACAATTCTTCCATTATGCTCATTTCAAACTCCTCCTGCATCGATGCTTAGAATTCTTCACAAAAAGATGGATTAGTAGCACCAAATATTATGTCATCAATACATATTTGCACTATGAGTAAATCATTCTCCTTTCTCTTAATAAATAAGGTTTTATCAACCTTTCTTCTTTCAAAGTTATTTTCAACAAGAAAGTTACTTAACCTTTTATACCATGCTCGAGGAGCCTACTTTAGACTATACAAAGCTTTGGTTAACTTCATCACATAATCCGAATGGTTTTCGTCTTCGAAACCTAAGGGTTGCTTAATAAATACTTCTTCATTAATTTATCCATTCAAGAATGCATTTTTAACATTCATTTGGAACAACTTGAAGTTTCTATAGCATGTAAAGGCAAGTAAAATTTTAATTGATTTCAATCTAGCAACAGGTGTATAAGTTTCATCAAAATTAATACCTTCTTGTTGATTGTAACCTTGAGCTATAAGTCTAGTTTTGTTTCTTACCACCTTACCATTTTTGTCAAGTTTGTTTTGAAATACTCACGAGTCTCAATGATTGATCTATTTTGAGGACGAGGTACTAGATTCTATACTTTATTTTTATCAAATCGATTCAGTAAGTCTTTCATGGCTAAAACCCAGTTTTAGTCAATAAGGGTCTCTTCAACGATCTTTGGTTCTATTTGTGAGATGAGAGCCACAAAGTTATTCTTGAATGAAGATCTTGTTTTTAGACTTTTAAAGGGATCACCCAGAATATATTGATGTGTATCAAGACCTCTCTATTCTCTCGATATTTTTTGTTGTATAGGATCCTACTGAGATGAAGGAGCATGCTTTGTTTTAGCTTTAGAGAGGCCTTCTTGATTTTGTAATTCTGAGGGTATTATTGGTGTAGTTTGATTCTCTGATGTATTTTTAGGAATCAAAAGATGCTCTTCATCGTCTAAATCAGCTATTTGTTGTTGATAGTAGTGTTTCATCAAATACCACATGTATCAACTCTTCTATCTTCTTTGTTCTTTTATTATATACTCGGAATCCTTTATTGACGGTACTGTAGCCCAAAAAATAGCTTTGTCTGATCTCACATTGAACTTTCCAAGGTTGTCTTTTCCATTATTTAGAATGAAACACTTGTAGCCAAATGCTCGAAAGTAAACAACATTTGGTTTTCTTCATTTCCACAGCTCATAGGGGGTCTTTTTCAGAATAAGTCTTATAAGACATCTGTTAAGTACATAACATATCGTGGATACTGCTTCTGCCCAGTATCCATGATGTAGTCGACTTTCATAAGCATGGTCCTGGCCATATTAACTAAAGTTTTATTCTTTCTCTAAACAACTCTATTTTGTTGAGGCGTTCTTGGACAAGAGAAGTTGTGAGTTTTACCATTACTGTCACAGAATTCTTCAAACTTTTTGTTATCAAATTCTCCTTCATAATCGCTTCAAATTGAAGTGATGCAGTACCCTTTTTTATTTGAATTTTTCTACAAAACTTCTTAAACACTTCAAAAGCATCATCCTTATTTGATAAGAAATAAACCTATGTAAATCTGGAGTAATCATCTACCAGAACAAAACCGTAGTGTTTACCACTAAAATTTTGAGCCCTAGTGAGACCAAATAAATCCATGTGCACAAGTTCAAATGGTTGGCTAGTAGACACAATATTTTTAGGAGGAAAGCTGCTTCTGACTTGTTTACCTCTTAAATAAGCCTCACAAACCTGATTGCTTTTGAACTTTATGATCAATAGTCCTCTTACTAACTCGTTTTTAGGCAATTTTGATAGAATGCTCATGCTGGCATGTCCAAATCTTTTGTGCCAGATAAACAAGTCCTTTTCTAGAGAGACAAAATACTTAACACTTTATAACGACATGTCTTCTAATTGAGCACAATATATATTCTGATTTTTATGACCCACAAACACAATATTATCATTATGAATATCGATAATTTCACAATGATATATATAGAAAGTGACTTTGCAACCTTTGTCATATAGCTGACTCACACTTAACATATTATGTTTCAAAACATCAATAAAGAGAACGTTATCAAGGGAGGTAGAGTCAGAATTACCAATTCTACCAATTCTGGTAACCTTTGCTTTATTTTTGTCTGGAAAGACAACATTACCTCCATCTTTTCTTTCAATGTAGTTGAAGTGTGATATTTCAACTGTCATATGTCATGAACAACCACCATCAACTCTACATTGATTCTTCCTTGTCTTCGTTTTGAAACATATTTGAGAAAAGCATTATCTCATTTTAGGTACCTAAATTTTTTTAGGTCCTTCCAGGTTAGTATTTTGACTTTTCGCTCTCCAAACGTACATCTCAGATAATTTCTTTTTATGAAAATTATAAGAATGAATAATGTGACCATGTTTACCACAATAATCGCAGAAAACAGATGAATGATAGTTGATATGATTTTTTCCACTTAACAAGTTCCTACTATTTAGGCTATATCTATTCCTAGATTTAACAAAGAAATTTTTGTATGACCTGATATTGTTATTTTCATTGTATCCTATTCTGGCCTTACCAAAAATGCATTTACCACTACCAAATAATGCATCAGCATTAAGATTCTTCCTTCCATTAATAAAAAATTCCATATCTTTTTTCCTAGAGATAAGATATTTCCAACAATTTTCTTTTTTTTTTAATGTTCTAAGGCGACAACTTTTTCTTCTAACTACGTTACCTTATCAGAATCATTTTTGAGTAGCGTATTTTTCCAACTTAGCTACTCTTTCTTCCAAAGCTTCCTTTTCAAAAACCTTTTGCTTATAGTCAACCTCAATCAACATATTCTTGGTTGCCAAATTTTCATTAACAGATCTAATCATTTAATCTCACTCTTCAGAGATACATCATTGCTTTGAACTTCTTAACTTTTTTGAAATACTTCACTGTCAAACTTTTATGCTGATCATACAATTCATGATATGCATTTTTCAATTTGTCAACTTCAATATCAGATTTAGAATAATATACCTTATCATCTCCTGATTTAGCCATAAAGCAAACATTGCTGACTTCTTTTGGTTCTTCTTTTTCAAAGTTTTCAGAATCCTCATCTGACTAGGCTACAGTCATCACTTGCTTTCTAGATTTTCTATTCTTTGACTTGTCCTTTTGAAGAAGAGAACATTATGGTCTTATGTGTCCAGGCTTCTTGCAATGATATTGTATGATTTGATTATTTTGTGTATTGTTATTACTAATGTTGCCTTTTGATAAGAACTTGTTGTTTTCGGCTTTCTTCTTACCTTCTTTTTTCTTTATCAGCTTCTTTTTATAGAAGCCGG
Organism: Erythroxylum pedicellare; assembly: GCA_027563575.1. Lineage (NCBI taxonomy): Eukaryota > Viridiplantae > Streptophyta > Magnoliopsida > Malpighiales > Erythroxylaceae > Erythroxylum > Erythroxylum pedicellare. The sequence continues at coordinate 30,829,567 of JAOQMP010000003.1, forward strand.
CATATTTTATGACTATAAAGTTGAACTCATCTTCTCCATCTATTTGCAGCTCAGTGTCACTTTCATCACAGTTTGATTCATTAGTTACTTTTAGTGTCATTCCTTTTCTGTAGGAAGATCCTTCATATTGCTTAGGCTTAGTTTTATGGATCATCAGATTTCCTCACAACCAATTTAGTGAAATAGTGTCTAGACCCTTTTTCGTTCCTAGAGCTGTCACCTTAGGTCTCCATTTCTTTGGTAGTGACCTCAGAATCTTCGTTACGAGCTCATCATTGGGATATATCTTTCCCAAGTTCTTTAGGGTCATGATGTTATTATTAAATCGTCCGAAGAATTCGTTTATGATCTCTCCCTATTTTATGCCAATAGTTTTGTATTGATACACTAAAAGACTTATTCTATGCTTCTTTACCTCATTCGTTCCTTCAAACGTGACTTGAAGTTTGTACCATATTTCTTTTGCTGTAAAAAAACCACAACAATTTTACTGAAACCAGAAAACATCGTTGCTCTGAATTTTGACAACATGTTTTCTTCAACAGAAAATCAACATATCCTTGCTTTCTATGTCGAAAATAATAATAATAATAATAATAATAATAATAATAATAATAATAATAATAATAAAATTAATAAGAATAAGAATAACTTAATAATAATAATAATAATAATAATAATAATAATGAGTTTAATAATAATATTATTATTAATTTGGTAAGTAGAAAATTTATAACAATAATTAATAATAATATTATTATTAACAATAAGTAATAATAATAATAATAATGATGATAATAATGAGTTTATTAGAAATTTCAACCAAACAGGTTTTTATTTTCAGTTTTTATATTACAAATTTCAACCAAACAAATTTCATTTTTTTTAGAAAAAAACATAAACAAAAAATAGAAAACAGAAACCAAAAACAACAACAGAAAAACAAAAGTGGAGCCAAACGGCCCTAATGAATTACAGTATTACACCACAATTTTGATTCCAAAACAAATCTATCTGTCAAAAAAACTCTAGAAATTCCTTCACAAAAACACTAAGACAAACTTCATATCATCAACGTCAAAACTAACATATCAAAAAGTAATGACCCAATTCTTCGTCCATTTACTAAATCACAAACTTTCTTACTACAACTTTGGACTCACCTAATTACTTTGAAGCCGTTCTCCCTGCCTCTAATCTTCAGGGTTACATCGACGACTTCATCTTTCCACCTCTAATACTAAACCAAATTCCACTCTGCCCACTTTTAAACATAAAAAATAGCAAAAACTGCCTCACCTTGTATACTGCTTCCCTCTCCAGATCAATAGCGCAGCTCACCATTGAATGCTCCATGCCCTGGGTTGGTGGTTCTAGAACAACATTTTCTTGCAGCAGTCAACCTCTTAGCATTCTATACTTGGTCGAAAATTACATACACACAAAAAGGCCTCGCTTCTGTCACCAAAATCCTCGCGCTTGTCTGCAGCACTGTCGATGATCTAGTTGCCATTGGAGACCAGATATCAAACGCCCTCAATGGCCTCCCGATCGAGTACGAATCCTTCATCACTATGATTGATTATTGTGAAGCTCTAATTTTTTCGCCCAACTCCGTGAGAAATTTCTGCAACGACTACTCTCCTTTCACACTCCTTTCACTTGTTGGTGTTCATCTTTTAAACGAGTTGGAGGGCGGCGTGTGTCCATTTTTGGATAATAAAGCACTACTATTACATGATGTTTTCGGTGTCTCGGTGTCGCAGATGTCACAACTAAAAGGCCAGGTTTTAAAAACCGAATTGGACCAAGTTTAAACCGGTCAATAATCTAGTTTGATTTCACCTAATAACTTTTTTACATAAAAACTGATCAGTTTAATCTTTTTTTGTTGAATCAAACGGTCCAATCTAAATTTATAAACCTTGCAAAATTTCCTTCCTTAAAATTTTCGCATTTATAGAATTATTGCTAAGAAAATGTTCACTTAACTAATAAACCAAATTCATCAAAATTATTGGCTTATAATATTTATTTCTTTTTAGATGCTTTGTCTTCTTAAATAAAGGAGGAAGAAGAGAATTGTATTATGATCACACTGAAAACTCACTTATTACAATATAAGTGCCTATAAGCATAATATAATTTTCTTACATTAATATCATAATCTTGCTAGAAATATTATATAAATCGTATTGCTACCTACGAAATGCTTCAGTCACGTACTTTTTTTCAACATCCCCTATTTTATTTGAGTTAAAAATCATTATCTCTCTTACTTTCAGTTACACGCAACATCTCTACCAATACTCATTTTTAAATACATTGATGAAACTTACAAACATAAACATATTAAATTCCAAATTATTATATGAATTATAGTTTCACAAAATATTTGTTGCTCATAAATAAATATGAAAGAAATATACATACCTAGTTAGTTATACATGTATTAATGTCAAATTCTAGATCTTGGTCAATATTTCTTCTATAGGCAAAAGTTGCAAATTTAACTAATATTTTATAAAATTACAAGTTAATTTCTAATATTTTGGGGCATTTAAATGAATTCTAACATTTGCAAACTGTTCAAATTTGACCGCAAAAATTTAAATAAAGTAAAGTCTTGTCAAGACGATTTATGAAGAAAATGCATTTGTCACAACGCATAAATTAAGAACATCTACTGTTGATCAGTCTATATCTTATTTTAATCATATTTAAGTTAAAATTATAGTGTATTACAAGTTTATAATTGAGAATAATTTCATACATTACTAATTTGTAATTTATTTTAATACAGTAGAAGAAGTTGATACAAATATTTTAGATGAAATAATAGTTTACGAATCTTTAAATAGCGTTGAAGAATTTGGAGCTTTTGATGATAATGAGATACAACCTCCTTCATAAATACAATTTTGATTTTTATTGTTATTTTAATATTTATATTAAACTTATTATTTATTCATTATTAATTAATAATATAATAATAGACATTGGTGTATTTTTATTTCAATAAATTTTTTTCTTCTTATTCTTATAAGTTTTACTTCTTATTTATTATATACCGATTTTATAACGGTTCACTACTGGTTGAACCTCTAAACCTTAAACCTTTCCTTCGATCGATTCTATGTCTGGTCCAGTTTTTAAAACATTTCAATTAACTACGTTAATATTAATAATTAAATAAAATTTTGTTTTCAACCAAAAATAAAAACTAAAATAAGAAAAATAATTATAAAATAATAAAATCAATCGTTTTACAAATTATTTTAAAATAATAATAATTTTGTGTCCAATTAGGGGGGTGGCCTGAGCCCAGAAAAAATGTAGAGGTTTAATTGGACCCACCCTGCCCATTGTCATATCTAACCGAACCGTAGAAAGGTCTTGCGAATAAAAGCATTACAGTAACGTAGCATATGGTTTCTGTCTCCATTAGTGGAGACAGATAACAAAACACAAAAATCATGTGCCTCCCAGTTTTTGGTTGCTGACCCAACTTATTTTTGTTCTGTTTTCGGATGACAAAAACATAAATTTTTTGTTCCTTCCAAAATCGAAAGACAAAATTTTTTGTTCCTGTCTTCGAAATAAAACACATAAGTAACTTCCAGAAATACCCCTCCCCAAACAAAATCACTCTTATTATTAGTATTATTATTATTATTATTATTAT
>JAOQMP010000003.1:30858141-30872310 GCA_027563575.1 Erythroxylum pedicellare
TTTTTGTATTCTCACATGATTTTTATCAAATTAATTATTGGTTTTATAATAAAATGAAACTGTTGATGATGTATGTTCTGTAATTATACATCAACAATTTTTATCAAATTGTTGATGTATGTTTTGTGATTGTTGAAAATTGGAAATTGTTGAAAATTCATAAAAATGGAAATTGTTGATATATGTTTTGTGATTGTTGTAATTGGAATTTGTTGGAAATGAAAATTGTTGATGTATGTTTTGTGAATGTTGAAAATTGATAAAAATGGAAATTGTTGATGTATGTTATATGATTGCTGGAAATTGATAAAAATGGAACTTGTTGATGTTATTTTGTGATAGTTGTAATTGGAATTTGTTGAAAATTGATAAAAATAGAAATTGTTGATGTATGCTTTGTAATTGTTGTAATTAGAATTTGTTGGAAATGAAAATTGTTGATGTATGTAAGTATGTTTTATGATTGTTATAATTGGAATTTGTTAGAAATGAAAATTGTTGACGTATGTTTTGTGAATACTGGAAATTAGAAATTGTTAGAAATTGATGAAAATGGAAATTGTTGATATATGTTTTATGATTGTTGGAAATTGGAACTTGTTGGAAATTGATAAAAATGAAAAGTATTGATATATGTTGTTGTGATTGTTGTAATTGGAATTTGTTGGAAATGAAAGTTGTTGATGTATGTTTTGTGAATGTTGGAAATTGAAAATTGTTGGAATTTGATAAAAATGGAAATTGCTGGTGTATGTTTTGTGATTATTGGAAATTGGAACTTGTAGGAAATTGATAAAAATAGAAATTGTTGATGTATGTTTTGTGATTATTGTAATTAGAATTTGTTGGAAATGAAAATTGTTGATGTATATTTTGTGTTTGTTGGAAATTGATAAAAATAAAAATTGTTAATGTATGATTTGTGATTGTTGTAATTAGAATTTGTAGGAAATGGAAATTATTGATGTATGTTTTGTGAATGTTGAAAATTGGAAATTGTTAGAAATGGATACAAATGGAAATTGTTGATGTATGTTTAGTGATTGTTAGAAATTGGAACTTGTTGGAAATTGATAAAAATAGAAATAGTTGATGTATGTTTTGTGATTGTTGTAATTGAAATTTGTTGATGTATGTTTTGTGATTGATGGAAATTGGAAATTGTTGAAAATTAATAAAAATAGAAATTGTTAATGTATGTTTTGTGATTGTTGTAATTGGAATTTATTAGAAATGGAAATTGTTGATATATGTTTTGTGATTGTTGCAATTGGAATATGTTGGAAATGGAAATTGTTGATGTATGTTTTGTGATTGTTGAAAATTAGAAATTGTTCGAAATTGATAAAAATGGAAATTGTTGATGCATGTTAATGTTTTGTGATTGTTGGAAATGAAAAATTGTTGTGAATTGTGATCCATGAAATTAAATTGTATGTAATGTAATAATACAGAATGAGTTATATTATATAAGATGAATATGCATATTGTGTACTGAAATTATATGATATTTATTTTTATGTGTACAAATAAATGGAAGAAAGTTCAAATACTTCCGATCAACCCACTTAAGGAAGATACAGTGATCCAGTTTGAGCTCATGCTAATATGGTTCTCGGTATGAAGAATCATACCATTTGTTTGTTTTGTAACAAGCACTTGAAAAGTGAAGGAATCACCCGATTGAAAAAGCATTTATCTAAGGTTAAAGGAGATGTGGAAGCTTGTAAAAAAGTAAGTCATGATGTGAAGTGATAGATGAAAACCTTGATTAATGAACATCAATTTGAGAGAGATAGAAGGGAAAGATTGAATTTTGAAATTGGTAGTAGAATTTTGTTTTCTAGTTTCCGTGGTGATTATGAAAATGTTGAAGGTGGTAGTGGTAGTGGTGGTGGTGGTGGTAGTAGTACTGGTACTGGTAGTATTCCATTTCAGGATTATGAAGAATCTGATGTGAGGAAGAGAAGAAGGCATGTGACTAGTTTCTTTGTACCACGAACAACTCCTGGACCCCAACCTTCATTTCATAATGCAATGCAATCAAGAGATGCGGCTCACAATGTTAATATGGCAATAGCTAGATGGTAGTATGATACAGGTTCGTCATTTAATGCTTCTTAGTCTTATTATTATCAACCTATGATGGATGCAATTGCCTCTTATGGTCCAAGATACAAAGGGCTATCGAATGATGACTTAAGAGGTAAACTTTTGAGTTGTACTGTTTCTAAAATTAGAAATTATTTGGCTTAAAGAAGACTGAATTGGGGTATTTATGGATGTTCAATTATGTGTGATGGTTAGACAAATAGGAGACAAGAGCCTATTATAAATTTTTTGGTTTATTCTTCAAATGGCTCTATGTTTTTGAAATCTATTGATGCATCTGGCCTTATTAGAAATGCTGAGACTTTGTTTGGGATATTTGACGAAGTTGTGAATGAAGTAGGGCTGGAAAACATTGTTCATTTTATTACTGACAATGATTCTGCTTATAAAGCGACAAGGAAAAGGTTGGAGAATACCTATAATTTATTTTTTTGGACTCCTTGTGTTGCACATTGCATTGCCTTAATGCTAGAGAATATAGGAGATCCTAGGTATTTTCCTATTATTGATGAGACTATGTAGAAGGATAAAAAGGTAACAAAATTCATTTATAATCCTGCATGGGTTTTGAATTTGATGATAAGGGAATTTACCAATGGTAGGAATTTGAGTTACCCTGCTTTGACAAGATTTGCAACAAATTTTTTATCACTTCAGTCTTTTGTTTCGATGAAGAAAGAGTTAAGGCAAATGTTTACAAGTGATAAGTGAGTTGCATCTCAGCATGCTAGGTCTCATACTGGAATGGAGGTTTGTAGTATTATATTAGAAGATAGAGAATTTTGGTCGCAATGTCAATTTGTTATCCGAGTTTGTTAGTCTTTGGGGAAGTTGCTTCGATTGGTTGATAATGAAGAAAAGCCAACAATAAGTTATATTTTTTATGCTATATGGAGCGCGATGGAAGCAATCAAGGCCAATGTGAAAAATAAACCTTCTTTATACATACCATATCTCTTAATCATTAATGAGAGAAGGGAAAGACAACTTTCTTCTCCATTGTTTGCAACTGGGGCATTTTTAAATCCTAGTGTTTATTTTAGACTGAAACTTGCCAAGCAAGCTAAAGTTAGTAGAGGAATGCTTTTCACAATTACAACAATTGTTCCTCATGACACAATGCAAGATCATTTAAGCTCACAAATGGAGCTTTATAAGTTATCTTATGGGAATTTTGGAATGTCGATTGCTATTCAACAAAGAGGAAAACTCTCTTCAGGTATTACTTATTTCCTATTTCTTATTTGTTGAAAATTGATTATCACTTTATTTTGTTTATAACACTACTTTTGTTATTTTATAACTTGCAGTTTCTTGGTGGGATCAATTCAGAAATAGTGTTCTAGAATTGAAAAGGTTTGCGATTCGGATTTTAAACCAATGTGTGAGTGCAACTTGGTGTGAACGAAACTTGAGCATATTTGAATTTATCCACTCAAAAAAAAGGAATAGATTGGAGCATAAGAGGTTGAATGACTTGGTTTTTGTTCGTTACAATTTAAAGCTTTGGGAAAGGTATGTTATTTTCATTATTATCATTATAAATTTCGATATAATTTCTTATAATTTTCTAATAATCAAATTTAATTATTTACTAGGAGTTTTAATAGAACAAGTAGTTCAACTGATCTAATTTTTATTGATAATATTAATCTTTTGGCAGATTGGGTTTCTGAAGAACCGAATTTAGTTGATATGAATGATTTGGAAGATAATCTTGGATGAGAAAACATTGGCATGTCATTTGGTGCTTTAAATTTGAATGATAATGATAATGAAGCTCCTCTAAATGATGAAGATTTTTAATAAATGAATACTGGGATCAGTGCAGTTATAGCGGGTATACTCTCGTTGACAATTGAATTTCAGTCCAGGTTTTTATTTTTCCTCTTCTATTAATTTTACTTATATTTAATGTTTATGTTAAATTCTATATATGTAATGTAACTGTAAATGTTTTTGTTTCATGTTTACTTCTACTTTATTGTTTCTTTGTAAATTGTTTAAGGATATTTATTGTTCTTTTTGTTTGATGTTTTGAATCTTTTAATGTAATTATTATTTATTAAAATAATAAAATTATCTTGTTGTAATAATTTAAATATTTTGTAATTCTAGGGATCCAAATTCAATTCAATAATTTAAAATACAAATATTTTTATTTTCAAAAAAACAGACAAATTATATGCAGATTTGGAGAGAGAGAGAGAGAGTCCGCCCTTTTTTGACTCTCTTAAGTGCAACTGGACAGAGACATTGCTTTAGAGCATTCAAAAGGGGTTAAGGCAAACGGAGAAAACGCAAACTAGTGCACAAGTCCCATCAACTTATTATTAAACTGTCACACTGACATAGACCGCTAGGTCTTGTTTGCTAGGTTCCTTTTCAGTTTCGATTTTCGACTGCTACTTCAGTTCCATTACAGTTTAAACGAGGAACCACATCGTTTAGGTCCGAGTACGTAGTGACACACAGCTTTGCTACGTCCACAACATGCTCAGACAAGTGTTGGAGTTTAGGGCTGTTTCCTCCACGGTTTTCTCGGGGCTGTTCCTATATATTACATAAAGTATCATCTGAACAAGACCAAAGATAAAGCCTAGGATGTTGGGAATCTGCAGATAAAAGACAAAAGGAAAAAAAGGGTTGTTAGTGAAGAAACAGGAGAAGAAAAAAAGGTGTTCTCGTTGTTGAATTATGTAACAAGAACTTACAGCAATAAAAGGGTCTCTCTTTAGAAAACCGAAGAAGAACCACATGGCTGCACTCAAAGTGAGGAAGAAGGATAAGTAGAAAGGCATGAACTTACGCTCTTGGCTTTTATGGCTTTCCTCTGCAGAGAAATTAGGCCTCAATTAACATCGTATCAGAGCTTTTGTTACTATCGTAAATTTAAATCTTATCATCCATTTATTAACATGAGTTCAAATCCCACTACCTATCTATTAACAACGGTCATTTAACAAGAAGAAGAAAACATTTCATAATCTTATGCGGATTAAGACATTTCAGTTCATTCTCACCAAAATGCAGAGAGAGGCAGCGAACACAGAAAAGGAGAATATCATGTTAATCCATCCAAGAACTGTCACACGCTTTTCTCCATGTTTAAGGGAAAGAGTTAGGATGCTGATCAAACCAAACCCGAAAATGTTGAACAACAACAGAAGCTTCAAGGTAATAATCTGCAGATACGGGAGTAGTTTCAAGTAAGTTTATCGATACTGTTAAAAGGTTTCATAAAGTGATAAAAAACAGACGATTTTTTGGAATACCTTGTCCTTCCTGGTTGCGTAGATAAGGTAGATAGCAATGTAGATAATCTCCATGACAAAAGTAAATGATTTTATGGTGATAAGAAGGGTGCAATCTTTCTGGAAAATTGCATAGAAAAGCCAGAGCATAGCACTGAAGAGTGCAAGAACGTATGGAATTGATTGAAACCCTTCACTTGTTTTCTTCTTGTAAAGGGCACAGAATGTTGGCCTGCAATGCGTCTGATTGTTAAGTAATGGCTATACATGAACATAATACAAAAATTTGCAGTAGAGAACACTTCCAGAGGAGCTAAGCAGACCATGCAAGAGATGACGTTGCCTATTAATAATAACAAGAATCTAAATTAGCATGTAGAGAAGGTAAAATATAGGAGAACTAGAAGAGCATATGGTGTTACGTAGAAGACCAAACATGAACATCCATGAAAAAGCCATTTCTATACTATAATATTCTCTATCTTTTTCTCTCAATCGGGAGTTAGGATTTTCTGTTTAAGATTACTCTATCCTATCCTGTCCGTTGAATCTCAGTTATCCATTTATGTGAGTCCCGTGTAGGTCCCGTATAAATGAATGGTTGAAATTCAAATAAACAGGATAGGACAGAATAATCTTGGACAGAAGATCCAGACTCTTCAATCGAAACTTGAGCTAGCTATATATAGTTATATCATGCACGAAATGAGGTGGGAATGTGAGGTTTTTATATAGAGAAATAAAGGCTATGGATCTAGGGTATAATGTATAGTGCTAATGTCAGTGTGATTATTTTTATGATTGTTATCTGATTATTATTTATTATTATGATTTTTTAAAACATGGTTGATATAGATAGTAAATTTGTAAGGTATATAGTACAACTGTATAATATACTAATGAATTATTTTGTAAATTTTAAAAGTTTTGGGGATTATTTCATAAATTTAAAAAATTATTCGAAATGGTATTCGGTATTAACGGTACCAGTACAGTATTGTAATAGAACTCAATCAAGTACTAAGTTCGGTACGGTATTCGCAACCTTGATACACACACTTATGTAGGTCTATTAGAAATAATTGTTAGACGTAGAGAGAGCTTTACTATGTGTCCCAGATCTACGTGAAAGGATTAAAAACGAAGATAATGCAGAATACCTGGATTTCGGTTCCATCTCTGATTCCAATGCCGATTTCGAGCTCCAAACATCTCCGAATCTCCTGGGGCCTTTAGTGGAAAGTGTTCATCAACTCATGGGCTAGGTATTTCTACAGTTTCCTCAAAATACGAGCTTTCCTAACGGGTCAGGAATCCTTATGCTCGTGAATGATTTCTTGAGTAACTACAGAAGAACTTAACCTTTATATAGCTTCCATATCGGGCTTCCCCATCACAAGGTCGATATGGACCCGGTCTACACTAATCGGGACCTATTTTTCATCATAACTTCGACCCATTAATCTAGATCATTTATTGGGTCACTTTATTATCTTTATCTGGATCAAATGGCGTAACTTAACCAGTAATTTATTTAAAAACCAAAATCGCGATTAATGTTAGTCCAATTTTATAAGACTTAGACAAAATGTCTAACAGATAAATGTCGTCAAAGAAATAATAATAGATTTGAATTATTTTCTCAAGAATTGAAGTTTGCAATTTTCAAGATTAAGCTGTAGTAGTGAAGACGCTCTCTCTAATCAAATTAAAACTTTGATTTTAATTTAGGAATCTCACAGAACTTGGCCCCCCTCTTAAAAGCCAGATCTAGCATGTATGCCTACATTATGAATCATATATAAAAAAACTTGCCTTCTTTCCTTTTCTAAAGAAGGCCTTAGGCTAAGCTCACATTGGACTAACTTTTCAGCTTATATGAAATAGCAAACTTCTTCTGCCAATAAAAGTTGACATCAAATCTATTTCATGTAACAACTATAGAATATAATAGGTGCAACGTGTGATTCTAGTGGCAATTTCTAGTTAAAATTGGAAATTTTAAGTTAAATATTAGTATAACGTGGATGTTCAATATCACTAGATGTTGAGTTTTCTCTAGCTATCATAGTTGTGTATCTGTTTAGCCTTTAATGTATTTATAGAACGTGTTGAGAGAATTTTGCAACTAATGTAGAGACGGTTAAGTAAAAAGTGTTAGCTCCTTCAAATCCTAAATTGATTTATATAAAATTTGGATCTTTTAGTAAATTAATTTAGATTAAACTTTTATTAAAATTTCAATTAATTCTAATTAAATGTCAACTAGATCCAAACAACATATAATATCTTATATTGATTCTTATTTATTGAATATATTATATTTAATCTTAAAGTTTTTTAAACTTTACAATGAAGTTTAACTTGATTATGCTAAACATTCGTTGCAACAACATCTATGTTGATCTAATTAATAATCATGTCTGCTATCTAGTATTTCTCTTCTTCCTTGTGTGGAAAAATTATGTCATTTTGCTCCTTCTAAAGTGTATAAATGGTAGTACTAAAAGCAGCTTTGAGAATTATTCCATTAGCCATATTCTGCTTTGAGTAACAAATGATCCAGTTCAATGTTTGCTACAGTTCATACATGAAATTGCCCATTGTGATTAGGTGAAGAATCTTGCCCCATACTGCTTTAGAGAACCTTTATAAAAAAAAAGGACATAGTCTTTATCTTCCATTTCCAGCTTTGTTCAAAAACAAGTAGAATCGACATTGTCATGCCATTGACTTTTAGTCTTGGGCTTGTTTCTAATTGCCAGCCAAGTAACCGAAAAGGCCTTAGGATTCAAGGTGTTTATCTAAAGAAGATAAAACCAAGGAACATAGGGGAGGCCGTTAGTAAAAAGTTAATGACAAGACTTGTTTGAAAATTTTCCATTTGGAATAAGTGTCCAAATGATTTCATCTTCAATCATCACATCATTTAGATGAGGGAGGTATTGCACAAGATTGTCAAAACCTCAAAAATATCTATTCCATTCACTATTGCAAATCAGAGATAAGACTTTTAGGTTCAGAGATATTCTATTTCTCAAATGAATCAAGTCAGGATTGCACATAATAGGGCTAGAGTTTAACCAGTTATCAAACCAAGACCATTTTTTTCCCTCATTACCTATCTTGTGCTTGATCCATGAGTAGATAGTGTTTCTCAATTTCATCATCTAGATAAGGATCCAAGTGGACTCCTTTATAAATGAAGCTTACTAGAAATTAGAACCTTCAATATGATACTTATGGATGTATTTGATCCAAAGCGCTTTTTGATCAGTGTAAATTCTCCAGAGCACCTTTTGTATAGTTAAGATAGAATAATACCTAGGCCACCATGTTTCTTAGGTATTATAACCTTACTCCATTTGATTTTTATTCTTGGCTTTATCTGACTTGCCTGTCTAGAAAAATGACTTCATTATTCTATCAATCTCTTTTATAAACTTCTTAGGTAGAGCACTGGCTGCATGAGAAAGAAATATGTTCTGTCAAGCATTTACTTTAACTTTTATCCTCACAATGAGAGGAAGAAAATCTTGGAATTTTGGCTTTGAGGAAGTGATTGGAATTCCAAGATAACGAAAAAGAGTGGAGTGGACATTCATACCTGTGATCCTCCTTACTTCTGTAAGATTCCTAACGTCATCAGATAGACATAGGTAGCTCTTTTCAATATTGGCGTTTAACCACAACCATTCAAAAAATAGTTGTAAAATTTGCATCATAATGTTGATGGAATGAGTATCATCTCCACATAAAAGTATCAGATCATCAGCGTACATAAGATGAGTGATATTCACATCTCTACATTTGTAATGATATTGGAAGCTACCATTAGAGGATGACAACTTGTTTAATAATCTAGATAAACCTTCCATCACAAGTGTGAATAAATAAGGACATATAGGATCTCCTTATTTGATACCCCTTGCATTCTTAAAAGGTTTAGTAGGGAAACCATTTGCTAACACACTTAATGTAGGATATTAAATGCAAATCATTATCTAATTTACAAATTTATAAGGTAGTTGTAGTGCTTCTAGACATATATGAATAAACTTCCAACTAATTGTATCAAATGCTTTAAAGAATTCAATCTTGCCTGATCAACTGTTAAGGGATTTACCTAAGTTGTATTCCTTCATCAGATCCTAAAGTAGAAGAATATTATCACCAATATTCCTATCAGGTATGAAAGTCCCCTGTGCAATATTAATAACGACTATGATCCTCAATTTTAATCTTTTAGATAACAACTTAGAAATCATCTTATAAATGGTGTTATAGTAGGATATTAGCTTGAAGTCTTGCATCTTATAAGGCTATGCTTTTTGGGTACTAAGCAAATGAAGGTATGATTTAGTTTTTAAGCATTTTTAAAGATGTAAAAAAGTCCATCACTACTTCAGTGAATAATTTTCTAGTGATATCCCAAGTCTTTTGAAAGAATAGTGGAGGAAAACCACTTAGCCCAAGTGATTTAGAAGGGTGCAAACCGAAGAGGATCCTTTTGACATCCACTTCAGTAACCAAGGACACTACGTGTTTCTTAATTCCTTGATCAATTGAGCAACCAATGAGTTGTAGGGTGTTATAGTTTGGCATTAAAGCATTTTCAACTCCCATCAGATCTAAGAAGTAATTCCTAGTTAATTCTTGCAAACCATTTTAATCTTACAAAAATGTAATTTTGTTAACATTTCTTCTAGCTAGCAAAGTGGAGTGGAAAAATTTTATGTTAAAGTCTCCATCTTTCATCCAGTTTATCTGGCTTTTTACTTGAGTATTGAATTCTACAGTTCCTACATTTTATGGAATTCTTGTAGATTCCTAATTTCTAATACCCGAAGGTTTGAATTGTATGGAGAATTATAACTGGCTTGTTAAACTTGGACCAGCTTCTCTTTGAGGGAATTTATATTCAGTTTTTTTTTCAATTAGGAAGTTCTTGAGTGCTCTTTTCACCATTTTTAACTTTTTCATAAATTGATAAGATTTGAAACCCTCCACCTCCTAGTTCCAAACTCTACATATGACTACTGAGAAACCCTTTAGCTAAATGATGTTAATGAAGAATCTGAAAGGAGTGCCCCCAGTTATGCTTTCAAATAGCCTTTGTATTGCATATAAGAGTGATTATATAATAAGTTCTCTCTAAAGTGAGCAAGTGAATTGGGAATTTGGGTGAGCCAAGCATAGTTGACTAATGCTATGTGCAAATTTTTCCTTATGAGCATATTGCCCTGTTGATTGTTACTTTATGTAACTAGTCTTCTAGTCCAGTGTAAATCCACCAAATACATCTTCATTAAGAAATCAGAGAATTCCTTGGTTGAGCTAATACTATACATCCTGCTACTTTCCACCTTTTCAACTTAGAAAGTAGTTATAGTCCCCCACAACAAGTCATTGGTTTTGTATACCTAATTTTAGTCTTTGTAAATCCATCCAGAATTTATTCCATTGAAAATGAAAATAGGATGCATTAATTTTAGTTATAACAAACACAAGACTCATACATTTCATCTAGCATCATACATGAATAAGTTAGTTTGATTCTTCCAACATCTACAACCCAATCATTCGAGTATTGCAAAGAAAAAAGATTCTACTATTATAATGAGACCTATAATTAGAAAAAGTCTCCCAATCTGTTCCCAAAAACTTAGAACCGGATAGAGTCTGAGGTTTTTTATTTTGGTTTCAATGAGGCCTATAAGACAAACCTCCTTTTCTTTCACCACTTCTTTACTATAGATTCTTTAGTCCTCCAGTGTTTCAAACTAGGATTGACATTGATGGGGAATTCCCTATATGTTTGCTATTTTGATTTCCCCTCCTCCTATCTGACTTTCTTCTGGAGCAACTAATTTTTTAATGACATTTGAAAATTATATTCAAAGTGTCATTCTACCTTGAACAGGAATTTTTCAAATTAATATTAATCAAGAACAACATAACATTATTGTTAATTACTTTAAGGTAATAAATCTTATATTAATCATTCAAATACCTTTATATAATTCATGTACATTCAACTATTTTTGGCTAGAATACATTATTAATATCATAACATAGCAATCTCATATGAAATAATTTGGAGATTTCTGAATAAAATGGTTACTTATACAATCATAAGAATGACAATTTTCATAAGTAATATTCTAAATGGAATTCTCATATAGGATAAGATTAATGAACTTATTCTCTAATAAATACACACATGTTTATTTAAATAGTTTTGTACTTTATGAGATTGACTACTTTACTTGTAAGAAAAAAAATATAATATGTTTTAGTCTTTTATGGTCTATTAATCATCATCATCATCACACCTAGTCCGAAGTTCCGCAGTGAAGCGGGGTCTAGAGAGGTCTAATAGTACGCAGTCTTACCCTTATATAATAAAGAGGCTGTTTCCTGTAGACCCACATGCAGATGCGATAGAAAAATCATAATGCAGAGAGATAAATGTAAGTAAATAGAATTAAATTTAAGTAAATAGAATTACAATACAAGACAATATGACAACAAGGACAAACTTGAGGGTTGACCAGAACTGCTATTATCTAATACCTTGTCAAGACCGGCTCTTTTGTCGCCATCCGCTTCAGGAGGCTTCGCTGTGTGATCCTGGGGATGCGACAATCCTACAACTTTAGGCATTCATCGTGGGAACCTTCCCCAAACTACAACTTCTCTACAACCTTGCCCAAAAATGTACTACTCGCATTACTTCCTATGTAATAAGTACGAGGCGCGAGAACTCTAAGTGGTCTCGTTATCTTGTCCCGCCAGACTTTCCTAACTCTAGTAACTGCCTCTGTGAGGGCCAAATCTGACATATCTTTCTTGATTACTTCCCTCCAAGTTTTGTAAGGTCGTCCTTTCCTCCTCTTGTATCCACTAAGGTTTATTAATTGATAGCTGTGTACAGGAGCATCAAATGGCCTCCTACACACATGCCTAAACCACCTTAGCCTTTTCTCCCTCAACTTGTCTGTAATACTAGTCACCTGTAGTCTAACTCTCACTACCTGATTTCATTCCCTATCCTTAATAGTAATGTCACACATCCACCTACTGTTACCAACAACTATCGTATATGCCTACGTTTAGTAGGCCAATACTCTGTCCCATAAAAAATGGTAAGCCGAATCACTATTTTATAGAACTTCCCTTTAAGTTTTATAGGGACCATTGTATCACATAAAACACCTGAGGCACTCCACCATTTGTTCCACCCTGACCTAATACGATGTAATATATCATCGTCGATATTCCCATCTCTCTGAATGATAGACCCAAGATATTTAAAACTCGATTTCTGTCGTACGATGTTAGTGCCAATCGCTACCTCCGCCTCTCATTCCATTTGGCTACCCGAAATGTTGCAATCTAAATATTCTGTCTTGAACCTGCTCATTTTAAAACCTTTCGATTCTAACGCTTCTCTCTAATATTCCAGCTTTGCATTGACCCCCTCTTTGGTCTCATCCACCAGGACAATGTTGTCAGCAAATAACATACACCAAGTTACCTCTCCTTGAATATGTATGGTAAGTTCATCTAACACTAAGGTGAATAGAAACGGACTTAAAGTCGAGCCTTGGTGTAGTCCAACACCAATAGAGAACGCCTCCGTGTCGCCTCCTATCGTCCTTACATTAGTCAATGTTCTTTCATAAATATCCCTAATCACACTGATGTACGACCTAGGAATGCCCTTAACCTCCAAACACTACCATATGAGTTCTCTAGGCACCCTGTCATACACCTTCTCCAAATCTACACAAAGTATATGCTAGTCCTGTTTACGTTCCCTGTAGCAGTCCATTAGCCTTCGAAGGAGATATATTGCTTCTATTGTGGACCTACCAGGCATAAATCCGAATCGGTTGGCCGAGATAGAAGCCACTCTCCGTACTCTCTTTTCAATTGCTTTCTCCCACAACTTCATGGTATGACTCAGTAATTTGATGCCTCGATAGTTTTGACATTGTTGAATATCTCCTTTGGCCTTGTATAAGGGGATTACCCTACTCAATCTCCACTCGTCCGGCATCTTGGCTGACACTAGAATCTCATTAAAGAGTTGTACTAATCACTTAATACCGATCGCCCCTATTTGCTTCCATACCTCTATAGGGGTGCCATCCAGTCTTACAACCCTTCCGCTCCCCATTCCCCTCAAAACCTTTGTAACTTCTTCCCTCGTGATCACCCCCATGAGTTCCTATTTAGACAAAGTCCCGACACGGGAGGTTCCCCTAACCCTATGTCGACCGTTATGTCTTCGTTATATAGGCCATAAAAGTACCTCTTCCATCTCCCCTTGATGGCTTGGTCATCTGTGAGTACCTATCCCTCTTCGTCACGTATATAGCAGACTAGGTTGAAATTTGCCGTCTCACGTTCCTTAGCTCTCGATATCTTGAAAATTCTTTGTGCTCCTCTAACCGTTTCCAAATTCCTGTACATATTCTCGTACGCTTCTCCTTTCTCCACTGAGACAGTCTTCTTCGCCTTCTGTTTTGCCAATTTATACCTCACTCTATTAAGTATCCGCTCCTCTTCTGTTGCACTTGCCAGCAGATCGTTAAATGCTCTCTTTTTCGCCTTTACCACCCCCTGGACCTCGTCAGCTCACTACCAGGATTCTATTCAGCCCCCGCCCTGCCTTCTAGAAACCCCTAGGAGTTTAGTGACAGTCTCTCTCACTACGGGAGCTACTCCTTTCCACATCCTGTTTGCATCCCTACGTACACCCCATGGTGCATTATTCCTGACCTGAGTCATAATT
>JAOQMP010000003.1:30879369-30900064 GCA_027563575.1 Erythroxylum pedicellare
AACTAGTATGAATGAGCAAACATTAGAATAAGCCAATATGAAATATGAGGAAATCTAAAGAATGGAGAAGATCATTTAAGAAAGGTAAGTTAATTGGGAAATTGAAAAATAAAGTAAGACAATGTTACCTCATTGAGGAATCAGTTAATTAAGGAATTACGAGGACTAATCAAGGGGCATATGGAATTTCACAATAATTGTTTAAGTTAACAATTGCCTCGACAGCACTATCGTATTGAACATTAAAGTGATCCAAGCAAAAAAAAATTGGTGATGTATTAAAGGTATTCAAAAAGTTGAGAAGAATAGTTTGAATACGTGAAGAACAATGTGTAAAGCGTGTAAGTAATGAAAGTAAAGAGAATTTTGAGGAATTGTATTGATATAAAATTTATCATATGGATTTGGAGATTTTATAGTATGCATTGATGTTGTATAAGAGATTTTGATAAAATCCAAGGCAGCGGGATAAAGTGATTTCATAAGTATGGAGACAACTAAAGTCCTATGAGTTGATTATTCAATACATGATTCAAAGCCATTATAGTAGTGATTATTTTGAAAGTTTGGAGACACTATATGTATAGGAACCTCTTGGATATACATATGTACTTGTAAAAATCGTAAAAGTTTGAGGAAATTATTGAGTTGAAAAAAAATTTAAACACGAGACTAAGGTAATGAATATAAGTACTGAAAGACTATGAAGGTACAAATGAATATTTCCAACTAAAGTTAGTGTTATGTCTGATACATTAAGCATAAATTGATATTAAGGTTATTAGATCTAGTGCAAAAAGAAGCATAGAATGTGAAGTTGAGTTTTGGGCAGATCAGTGTACTAATTGCTATGGAATTGAAGATTAGTATCACATGGAAGGATTAACCAAGCCCAAATTGAGGATTCAGAAATTGTGAATATGATTGAGAGATTAAAAATAGCTTTGAATTTTGGGTTCGAATAGAAAGAATAATGTATTGTGATTGAGATGTGAAGTATGTGTAATCGATAAAGATGATAGAGCAAAGAGATTGTTAGAAAAGTATGAATGGTAACTTAAGCTATACATCCTAGTATGACTATACTAAGATAGCGTTTGATGGATAAGGAGGTAGAAGCTAATGATCACACTTATAAGTTGCCAACAGTCTTGAATGTTGGAGATATGTTTAAAGCTTATATGTTTGGATTTCATAGGAATATGAGATCAATGTACATCTTTGATTGACTTCAAGCATAGAAATCGTTATCATAGTGATGTCATTATAATACTGTATGAGGAGTTAGAGGACATAAAGAGTTATTCGCTTTTGTATTGTGATGATTAAGGCCTAAAAATGGTTGAAGGGAGGAATTGATTGGAGAAATTTTTGATAAGTGAAATTGATCAGTATTAGAAATTAAGTGATTCCAGAAAGATAAAAGAGTTGGTGGATCAACATCGAAGGTATGGAGTAAAGAGAGATGTACATAAGAACTAAATGTTTTAACACTACAGTGATGTGAATTATTAAGTGAAAGATAAATTATCTCTGAAAGTATCACCTTGCCAAGGTGTGCTCAAGTTAGGAAAAAGGATTAGCTACATCCGATATGAATTGATCAGCATGAATTATTATGAGTTTGTGATGCTGATGAACGATGTCTTAGATTAGTAATGTGAAAATTGTGAGTAATATGAAACATAATGAGGAACTCGTTAAGAAAGTGAATGATAAAATAAGTGATTAAAAGACCGAGTGAGTCGTTTTGACTATGATCATTTGGAAGAAATTATTCAAGTGAAGAAATTAGTAAGGAGATTGAGGAAAGCATAAGACCGCATTATCTCTAATGATTCGATCAATTAGGTAAGAATTTCGAGGATAAAATTCTTTAAGGGGGAGAATTGTTGGACCCCGAAATTTTCTTAGAAGATTTGAAGTAGTAAATGAGAAGTGTGGATAGATTCATGTTTTTCTTTGGTGTTTTAGTAGATGAGAAACTATGAAATGGGAAGAATTAGGGTGAAAGTGAAGTTGAAATTTTGTAGTAAGTTGATGAAGAATATGTATATATGTGTATGTTCTGTTATTGGTGTTCATGATTAATCATGAATTATAAATTCTTTATGGATGATATTGATTTGGCATGAAGTTGAAAACTGAGTGCAGTGCATCGGTGGATGAATGTAAAGTTCATATTTTGACTTCAGGGGAAATTCTGGATTGATCAAGATAGGTTTAGATAGAGTTGTCTTCTAGAAAGTTGTAGGTCTATCTTTTAGCTTTCCAACGGCATATAATATGGAATTTTCGGACCTCTGGATTGAAAGTTATGGTCCTTAAAAAGGGAAATGCTTAGGAGTATAAAGATGCATCGTCTGTGATGACGTCATATCGTCTGTGATGATGTCATTCGTCTTAAGAGATGCATCGTCTGTAACGATGTATCATCTGTAAAGACACATCGTCTGTGATGACGTCACATTGTCTGTAATTATGTCATTTAATCTTAAGAGTTGCATCATCTTAAGTTGACTTTGCTTCGTCTTAAGTTGACTTTGCTTCGTCTTAAGTTGACTCTGCTTCGTCTTAAGAGTTGCATCGTCTTAAGTTGACTTTGCTTTATCTTAAGTTAACCCCGCTTCGTCTTAAGAGTTGCATCATCTTAAGTTGACTTTGCTTCGTCTTAAGTTGACCCCGCTTCGTCTTCAGAGTTGCATCGTCTTAAGTTGACTTTGCTTCATTTTAAGTTGACCCGCTTTGTCTTAAGAGTTTCATCGTCTTAAGTTGACTTTGCTTCGTCTTAAGTTGACTCGAGTTTCGTTTGCCCTTCTTGCTTCGTTTATCTTTTGTTTCGTCTACTCTTTGCTTCATCTGCTTTGCTTCGTCTGCTTTGTTTCATCTGCTTTGCTTCATCTGCTTTGCTTCACCTGCTTTGTTTCGTCTATTTTGCTTCATCTGCTTTGTTTTGTCTACTTTGCTTCGTCTGCTTTGCTTCATTTGTTTTGTTTCGTCTTCTTTGCTTTGTCTGCTTTGTTTCATCTGCTTTACTTCGTCTGCTTTTCGATTTATCTGCTTTGCTTCGTCTTCTTTGCTTCGTCTGCTTTTTGATTGGTTTCGTCTAATCCTATCGTCTGGTCCATTTTTGATCCATCAGACGATTGAATTTGTCTTTAAGGTCTTCATGAAAGATGTAGATCTTGAAGCCCTCTTTCAAATAATCTAAATAACACTTTGATTCAACATATGTAAAGAGAGTTATGCTATTTGTCCCTAGATAGTTTCAATATATTTGAGAATAAAACCTTGTTTGATTCTTTCAGTCATAACTTTGTTATCCGACCTCCAAATGAAATGATTATTAAACCAATAGTTTCTTAACACATTCTGTACCTCCATAGAATTTGATAGCATTTATTATTGATTTGAGAAAGATAAATTGAATCAAAGTAAGTGTATCAGTTGGAAGAGTATGAATGGGAGGAATTTAAGTATAGTGTACTATTATAATATAAGAACAGTCCAAAAATGTTTGGGGCAATACTTTTGGAATTCTGAACCGAATGGATTGATTTAGGTGTTATTAGAAACTTAGGATATGGGAGAATATTTTTCTAAAATAAAGAGTGATGTTAAAATGTTCAAGGATATTGTTGGCAAGACATTTAAGCATAAAAGGACATAAGGCATAAATGGAAGGGTAAATGGGACATTTCTCATTCATTAAGGATATAATTGGAAGAAGAAACCTGGTCTTACGTTTAAGAGAAGGAGAAAACGTGAATTCGGGCATTCTAGAAAAAGCTAGATGTTGGATGAAAAAAAAGAGAGAAGAGAGAGAAGTACGAAGAGAAGAAAAGAAAGAGAGAAAGAAGAGAAACAAGCTAGGTTTTGGTTTTTCTTAGTATTAAAGAGTGATTTTAGAGTGGTTCAAAAAGAGAAAAAGGTAAAGGAAGTGAAGAGCTTCCCTTTGAGCTAAAGATCCCTTCATTTGGTAAAGAATAAAGGTAAGATCATTTTGGATTTTTCAGATTTTTGAAAGAATTTTAGTTCATAGAATTTAGAAAATGCTTGGGTTTAAGCATTCTATAACAAATTGTAGTGATTTTGCATTATGGGATTTCTATTGAATTCCTATTGAATAAGACTTGGTCTTTTTTAGGGAATCAAGAGAATCCTACCCAAAAGCAATGGGAAAGAAAACCTTGACTTGAATTTTTGTAAGCAAATGAGGTGGGTAATATGTTTATAGTTGTTGTGAGATGGTCAAATGCCCTACTTGTGTGTTTATGCTTAGATTGCGTGAATTTGAATTGTCGTGAAGATTTGAAAATGTACAATGATGTGTTTTATGTTATGCATTGAAAGATGTATAACATTTTTATAACATTGAATTTCGATTTTGATCATGTTATGCCTTGATATCTGTCATGGCATTTTGTAGAAATGAAAAGAAAGGAAAGAGCATGAAAAGTTTGAAAGCATTTCATAAAATGATTTGAGCATGATTATGTTCTTTTGTTTAGGCGAGAGAGGAACCGTTTCGTAGTCATGTGTATGTCGACATAAAGCCTTCTCCTGGCTGCCCACTTGTGGCACACGAAATCCAAAAAGTGAATTCGTTTTGTTCACGGAGTATACTTCGGTTTCTCTGTTTTGTTCCACGGAACCCTCGAGCCAATTGTTGTGCATTTGCATTTTGATTTGTCAAGTTATGATACAAGATTTCGTGTTATGTTTTGATGATTAATTACACTTGACATGTTCTATGTGATGATATGTTGAATTATGAATGGTGAATGATTGAATTGCTAGACCAATGATATATAGACGTATATGAATACATGAATGTACATATATACATGTTTGATTGTGTGGCTCGTTGCCAATGGCTATAAATATATTAGTCACTGAGATGTGTAGCTCACCCCACGATTCCCTCCTCAGGTGCAGAAAGAGATTAATAGCAATCCTTGCAAGGCATCGGAACTCCAAGATAGTTAGAGACCTTTGTAATGAAGTTAGTTCAGAAATTTTGTATTTTAGAATCATATCAAGCATAAGCATTCAATTGTATCATATGCAACTTTTTTATTTTTGTATTTTGTATAAGCTTGTATAAATTTTATTTGGATTCATTAATGAAATATGATTGAGTTTTGCTTGTGATTTCTCAAAATTTTAATTTTTTAATGTTCGACTATTGTGGGCACGCCACCCATATGGGCCAATGGGCTTTGTAATGTCTCCGAATGTTTGGGTTTCGAAAATGGGATCCAACACATCTTCTAACTTGTACATGGTTATTGAAGCTTATACGTTCATCCACATGGTTGTTTACATCATTGACACAAGTATGTGCAACCTTAACATGACATGTCCTCCAAAAATAACTTAAGTTCATTTATTTCTGCCTTAAATCCGTCCAAACTTTACTTATTTTAATCCATAAAGATGTCTAATACTTATGGAGTCTAACTTTAGTGGAATATTAAGAACAAACATCTATAAAATAGGGTTAGACCCATAATAATCTCCCTCTCAACGCATTTCAGATGAGCAATTAACCACTCCATTAACACTTGAATGCCTTCTCGCACAAACTTACTACAAAGCTCAAACTTACTCCCAGGAGTGACCTTCATCAACATGTCGGTAACATTATTTTCTGTATGAATCTTCTTAAAATTCATTAGTTGCTCTTCAACCACAAATCACAACCAATGATATCTAAGATTAATATGCTTAGTGTGGGAATGATATACATAACACTTTAACTATAAAAAAAATCATGTAGTTATCTTGTTCCACATTTGATTCTTAAAGAAAATGCTTCAACCATTTCATCTCCTTATTAACTTTAATGATTGTAACATATTACGTTAGACAAAGCTATAAACTTATGTAACTTAGATTGCAAAGAAATGGCTCCCACTATAAATTTAAACAAATAACTTAAGATCTACTTTCTATTATTAAGGTCACTAGCTATGTCTGTATAAATGTACATTTTTAAATTTGGTTCTCCACCTCTAAAACTCAAATACAATCTAAAAGTGTTCCATAAGTACCTGAAGATCCACTCCATTACTTCCCAATGTACCTTTCTTGAATTAGATACAAATCTACTCACAAATCCAAACACATATGCAATGCCTAGTTTAGTGCACACAATTCCTTTTCAGTGATAAGACAAGATTACTTGCTCAAGTTGAAATGAGATGTTAATGGTGTATTAAACGACTTATTATGTTTCATATTGAACCTCTCAAACACCCGTACAATATACTTCTCTTATAACAACCACAACTTTTTGGCCTTCTTATCACGATAATCTCTATATCAAAAATCTACTTTGTAGGACCCAAATTTTTCATGTCAAAAGGCTTGGACAAGTCTTTCTTCAACCTATAAATCATGTCAGTATCTTGTCCCATAATAAACAAATCATCCATATACAAGAGAAGGATGGTAAAGTTATCACCAGGAAATTTTTTGAAGTACACAAAAGGATCAGCTAATTTTATCTTATAGCCATTGTTAGTCATAAACAAATCAAAGTTCTTGTACCACTACCTGGGTGCCTGCTTGAAACCATATAAACTCTTCTTTAATTCGACTTTGAAAACTTCTAGCTAGTCTATATATAACTCCTCATCCAAGTCACCATGTAAGAAGGTAGTTTTCACATTAAGCTATTTAAGTACGAGATCCACACTCTTAACTAGACCTAAAATAGTTCATATAAAAATTATCTTGACTATTAGTGAAAAATCTTATCAAAATCAATACCTTTTTTAAAAATTGAAAATATTCGATTTCCTAAAGCTCACTATTACAGAATATAGAAAAGATGAGATAAACTAGTTATGTTTCATGTCTATCTCCATATTGAACATAAGGTACAAAAATTGAAGAAGAGTTTTAGAGAGTCATAACATGAGAGTATGGAACTTGCCAACATTTAGAGATGCCAACGTGTTCTCATGCTTTGTGTTAACATATGGTTAACTTTCCTAGCTATGACGATGGAATGAATGCCATTTAAAATCCTGTCCGCTAGTCGATGCTTATCTTATGTGACTTGTTGATATACTCGACAATTACTTTCTTTCCAAATCATATGGAAGAAGGCAAACTTTAGAAGAATTGCGTTTTCCTTCCCAGTTTTTGTCGTGTTGATAAACTAACACAAAGTTATGTTCCAATCATACGTATAGCTCACAGCACCCACTATATATTAGATTATACTCCAAATGGATTTGGAATAAGCACAATTGAAAAAAAAGATGATTTATGCCCTCATTAGCATTATTGCAAAGAACACAACTCTTATCAAACGTATTGAACCATCTGAAGCACGATTGTTTATGGCTAGCCAAGCAATGACAGACACTTTGGGGTTTATGGAGTTTTTCTAGATGAGTTCAAACCAAGGAACTTGTTCCATATCAGCCCAAAAAATGTAATGACAAGATGCATTAGTGAAGAAACCACTTGGATTAGGTAGTCAACAAATGGAATCATCTGGTGAAGTGTCCCTTAGGTAGGGTAGATGCTCTTGTAGCAATGAAAAGCCCTAAAAATTGCTCGTTTAACCTCCATCCATAATGAGATTAGAAACTTGAGCATCCATCGGCAATCGGTGTTGTATGTGAGAGTATATTAGGTAGGCAATTAAAGGGCTAATTGCTAGCGAATTATCAAAATAGATCTAAGTTTCCCTTTCACCATAGATATGACGTTTAATATAGGGATAAAGTGGTTGTCTGAGCTTCAACAACTCATTGGAAAATCAAGAATGATGATGAAAGCAATATATTTACCAGAAGTTGCATCGATGAAGGTGGACTTGATGGACCCATTTTGTCCACAATGCTTCTTTATCCGAAAATAGTATCCACATTTGTTTACTGAGTAAGACTTTTTCCATAAAACCATTAGATGGGATGCTATAGCCACCTACTTTCTTAGGGATAGTGACGTCACTCCACTTAACTTTGGCATGTTTTCCTGTATCACATCTTCCAGACCACAAAAAGCTTTTAGCAGTCTCTTAACAATTTTTTATGGAAGAACTGCATGGGCTATCCAATGAGTATTGAGACTACTCAGTACCGAAATAATTAGGGTTATACACCTTGCATAGGATAGAAATATATTTTTCCAAGCAAGAACTTTGGTTTTGATTCTCTCGAAGATTGGAATACAATCAGCATATTTTAACTTAAAAGGAGAAACAGTGACCCCAAGGTAGCGCAATACTGGGGCCAGGATAATGATCCCTGTTGCTCAGTTGAAATTAGTGGGATTCGCCACATCTACAGATAGCATCAAACAACTTTTCTCTATATTGATTCGAAGGCTAGAACATTTTGAGAAAGTCTTCAAGGAGTTCATCAGTATATTCATTGAAATTATATCGGCAACATAGAACAATATAAGGTCATCCGCAAAAATGAAGTGAGTGAGTTTGAGCTTTTAACATTGTTGGTGATACTGAAACTAACCATTGGATGTAATTAGAGATTTGATGAGTTTAGACAAACCCTCCATAACCAAGGCAAATAAAAAAGGGGATAGCAAATCGCCTTGTCACAATCCCTTAGCATTCTTAAATGTCTTGGACGAAATACCATTGACCAATACATTAAATTCGGGAGTTTGAATGCATTCCATAATCCAATTGACAAAAATTGCTAGCAATTATAAAATTTCCAGAAAGGTTCGCGTAAAACTCCAATTGACCATATTATAAGCTTTATAGAAGTCAATTTTTAACATACATCTGTTTATTGGTCTACCAGTAAAATATTCTTTCACCAATTCTTGGAATAGAAGGATGTTATCTCTTATGTTTCTACTAGGAACATAAGCTCCTTGAGTGAGTTCAATTGTGTTAGCAAGTACGTCTTTTAGCCTATTTGTTAGTAATTTTGCAATCACCTTGTATATTATGTTGCAACACGATATGGGATGGAACTCTCCCAGATGCAGGGAATGTTTCTTCTTCGGTACCAAGCATATAAAGGTGCTGTTCATTTCCTGCAACATTTTCACATTCTATAAATATTCCAAGGCTGCATCAACTACAAATTGGCCTATGAGATCCCATGTTTGTTGAAAGAAAAGAGTTATAAACCCATCCTAGCCTTGGGCTTTAGATGGATTCAATTTAAAAACTGTCACTTTTATGTCACTAGGGGAGAATGAAGATATTAAAAATGCCTTTTGATCCTCCCTTATGGCTCCCTCCAAGATCTTCTTCATGTTATCCAATAGAAGTGACTGCTCCTCTAAACCCATCAATTGTGAAAAGTAAGATCTAGCCATCTCAAGAAAAATCTCCTGATCAGTTTGTAACGCTCCATTGTTGTCCAATAGGTGAACAATTCTGTTGGAGTTCCGTTTGGCCAAGATAGATGCATAGAAGAACTTAGTGTTTTCATCGCCTTCTTTAAGCTAATTCAACCTTACTTTCTGCCCTTGAATGGAGGTTTGTAGTTCCAAAGCCTGTAGATACTCTCTTAGTAGATTATGTTCCTTCACTCTATAATTCACATCATCTGGATAAGCATAGACACATCTTATGCTTGTTGCACCCGCGTTTTCAACAGTGACAGATTTTGATGTTTTGTGCAATGAAGGGTCTTGACTTCAGTCTTTACCTTTCTCAATTTTTTCATCAATTGAAATGCCTTATACCCTTGGATCTCTTGCCACCAACACCCAATAATGAGATTTTGAGATCCCTCTAGTTGAAGTACTCCATTAAAGAATCAAAAAGGAGCTTCTCTTTTCCTTACTTTAGTACAACATTGGATAAGTTGAAAACAATGATCTGAGGTCAGATTTTATCTCTAGTGAACAACTTGAAAGAAAGTATGTATCCATTTCGAATTGATTAAGCACCGATCCAGTTTTTTCTAAATAAGCATGGTTCCCTATTGATTGTTAGACCATGTAAGGGCACGGCTTGTAGAGCATAAGTCTATTAACATCACGACACGTAATAGAGTGGTAAGTTGCTTAGTGGTTGCTAGCATATAGGTTCTCTTACCTTTGGCCTCTTTAGGATATAAAATAAATTGAAATCGTAAGCAATCATCCAAGGAGTGGCTACTGAAGTCTGAATATGTTGTAAACTATTTCAAAAGTAGTTCCTTTGGAAAGCAAAATTGGCCGTATAAACCATAGTTAATACAAAGTTGGGACACTAACTTCCTATCTTACATGGCAAGTGAATATGCTATTCACTCTCTTCTTCCACTTGTACCTCCATCAGATCTATGTTATAGATGCATATGATGCGCCCATTGAAGTGAAACCGATGGTTGGATAAAGTCTTCCATTGAGTTCCCAAAAGTTTCTGAAAGTTTAGTACAGATAAATCTTTTATTTGAGTTTCTAGTAAAACATACATCACTAGATTCTTCTCCTTAATGAGTTCCCTATGCATGGAATGTTTTGAGGGATCATTCAATCCCCTTGTATTCCAAATTAAAAAAGACATTCTAGGGATATCCCTTTGTTTTTTCTTTTTTCTTTTTTTCGGTACTTCACTTAGTTGCTATGTGATAATATGTATTGGTGCAGGATAATCTGAGTCAGAAGGTAATTCATTACCGATATCTGACTCTAATACGGTAGGCTCTGTTTCCTCTTTATCGTCAGGCTCCCAGTTGGTAAGACCATCAGCTAATCATACAGTAGTGTTAGCTTTGGCACCGGGATTGTATAGGCTACTGATCATCTCTACTGTTGGCCATATAACTGAAGTAGTTTGTTGAGAAATATGAGGCTCTGACTCTAGGTTGTTAGTTGTGCTTAATCTTATTGGTTCCTCAGCTTTGTCATCCTCTGCTATGTCATACCGATTATCGATCTCTAGAGTTTGCAACTCAGTCTTGTCCAGAGTTGTCAGTTCATTATGATTCCCTGTTTGGAAAACTTTTCCAGTAGGTTGGCATTTTTTAGTAGCATTAGGTTTCTTTCTAGACCAACTCTCCACTGGCATCTAGACTTAAACACAGTCAAACTATCTGGTAAGTGTGCATCTTTCATTATCTTTACTATACACTTGAGCATATCCCACTCTTTCCATATTAGCCGTTGGAGTATCCATAGTCACTGGTTTACCTATAGAGCTCGCCACATAACTCAATCCCTTTAACGTCCACAATTCCATGGGTAAGTTATGCAGGTGTACCCACATCGAAAAGGTATCAATCCCCTTATAGCCCATTTCCAAACCTAGTCACCATGGTTGCAAAAAGACAGGCTGATCACCAATATGCTAGGGGTCATGTTCGATGATATCTTGCAAATTGTTGTCTTTGCCAAACTTAAACAAAAATGTCCTATCTTCCCTGAGTAGAACTCGTTCTAAGCCCTTATGATCCCATCTGGCTTTAGCTTACGCATTCACCACTGGGAAAGCAGGTCTATTATTGCAAAAGAAACTAACGAGGGCAGAAGACCACTTTTTAACTCCTGCTTTAAGCAGTTCTTTTGGCGGGCAAATAACATCGTCTTTTATAACGTCGGGGAAGTGCATCAGGGTGATTTTTTTTGGAGTAGGAAACAATGTTTTCTTCCGGACGCCCTTGGGTGGTGCTGTATTCTCCAGCCTTTGCTGGTGCCTTATGAAAACTAGTGTTTTGGTAGTGGTGTTCTTAGAAAGTTGAGTTTGAACATTGTTTCGAGTCAGTGCTGAGAAGTCTTCCTTCAGCCCAAAAGTTTCACCACATTCCATCTAATTTTCCCACGGCCCTGATCTAGTAAGTGGGGAGAACCCCAGTGGTCGGAGGTTAGGAAAAAGTACGAGAACAAAATGAAGAGAGGTGGGAATGAAAACTAGCCTAAAAAGGCTAGTGATGTGGGAGGGTAAAAGGGTAAAAAGTTTAGTGAGAAACTTCAGTTATGTTGCCTGCGAGCTCCTTGTTCCTTGCTGCAAAATTCAAAAGTTTGCAGAAACGGGAAAAGGGTTTCGATGGGTGGAGTTTTTAGTACCCTTTTTATTATAACCATTTACCACCATTCTCACCTTACACTTTACCAACTTGTCACCATATTTGTTGATCTTAAATACCCATATGTTCTTCAATGCCTTCTTGTTTTAGGGAAGCTTAACTAGTGACTGAGACTTATTTGAAACTCAGGTACCTCATCAAAGGCTTCTTTACTCTAATTGACCTTTAAATTTAGATATCTTCCAACACTTGAGCAAGTTGTTGCCACTACTCATGATGCTCACAGACCTCTTTTACATCATCTACAAGATATGGCTCATACGTCTCATCTTCATCGTATTGCATCTGATCATCTTGTTTAGACGACTTCTATACTATCATCCTCAAACATGTGTTGATATCGTTCTTAGTCAAGCACATTCATAGATAACAAATTGATACACAAGTTAGGAATGTACTGTACATCTCTTAAGGTCAACATCCAAAGAGCACAACATCTAGAGAGAAGTTACTAATAGTCACAACCAAAGTTTATCAACTATTCGGTAAGGAACTCAACATAAAAAAAGCTTGTAGCACATGGTTAAGGATGATATTTATCGTGGTCAACTTATTAATGATATCTTGAAAATCACTAAGATGCTCTGACTCTAATTTCCTACCTTTCAATTTCACAAGCCTTTTAATCAAAAAGACCTTGTTGTTAGTAGTCTTCCTTTCATAAAGACCCTTCAATTACTTCCACAACTAAAAAGGATCCATCTATTAAGATATTTAGTTAAATATGTTAATATCAATTCACTGTTTAATAGTTTACATAGTTTTTTGTTTCATCTTTTCCCACTCTTTATTTTTCATCTTCTTTGGCTTTGATAAGATACCGTTTTTTACACTTTTGTCTACATTAATAGGATCATAGCGATCCTTGCAATACAAGGGATCTTTCATCATAGGTCTTTATATTGACTAGTTGATCAAAGTCAACTTCACCATAGATCTATTGTCACTCTTCATACCTAAGGCTATGACACTAGTTGTTAGGATTCCAAGTCATAAGATTAACAGGATCAACAAGATCACTTAATTGTAACAAACTACTCACACAATAAAGATGACTAAAGGATAAATTAGACAGGATTTAATGTAAATCCCTTAATGTGGAGGTGAAAACTACAAGACAAACTGACAATAAATATACTAAATCCGAAAATAACAAGATGTAAGCATTATGGTGTTGAGCTAAAAACACCTCACAAAACAACTACAAGTAATCTCACTTTTTTAGCTTTCTCCAAAAACCTTTTAGGATTGAGTACAAATTAATATATTTATACCAACACCACTGCAAGTAATCCTAGATATCAAACTTCAATAAAATTGTCGTTGAACAATGTCATATGGACTCTAAAACTCTTATATCAAAATGTGATTATGTCCCATGCGACTTTTATATCTTATCAAACTTTTAAATTATTAAAACATAAGATTTTTTAAAATTATACAAAAATCTCCCATATGTCTTTAAAATTTTGAAATCATTCTGACACATAGTCCTAGTAACTTACATAATCGGCATACATGACCTTGTCCTCCACTTACACAGCCATGTCTGACTCCACACAGGTATGTCTTTCTTTAAATGTCGTCTTCCAACTTGTACACAGTTATAGAAGTTTACATGTTCGTCTACACGGTCATATACAACATTGGCACCGGCATATCCTTTAGAAACATGTTCAATTCATCACTTTTTGCCTCAAATATGCTCGAACTTCTTTCTTTTTGATTCGTGAAGAAAGTTAACACTTCCGAAGTTCAAATTTAGTGGAATTTAATGAACAAATATTTACAAATGGAACTGGACCGGCATCACAAGTGAGATCCACTTAAAAAAGGATTTAATAGTTTTTAAATTACTTTAAACCTAAGTAAAAGAGTATTTTAAAGTATAAAAACAAAATATTTATAAATTCAATCACGACACACTCAGGAAGTATATTATGATTAGAAATGTATTTTAAAAAAATGAGTCATGAACTTAGTTTCAAACTTGTAAGTGTCACAACTCCTCACGCGATCTTAAGATTTGAATGTTCTCTGGTTTCAAGGAAAATTGGTTACAAGTCTTGAGGTCTTCACAGTCCACAGCCATGTTGCTTCATTATGCATATGGTTCTGCTTGAAGTTTTGCTTGCAATAATCGTCTTTGTTAGCTCACCTATGATTACTGTTCATTATCATTGATTGAACTTGCTGGTTACTTGTTTTTAATTTCAATATTTTTTAGCCTTGTTGAACACTGTTCTCAACAATTGCCTTCTTAGAAAAGTTCCTATTCCTTTCAACTTCCCAAAAAAAAAGAAAAATCAAAACTTTCTTTTGGATATATAACAATACCAATATTATCAGTCGCAAAGGAACATAACCTAATTTTCTCTCCGTATAGGTTTGAATGGAGATGTGAATTTCATTTTATATACGTTCGTATTTCTAGCTAAACCAGGCTGATAGGAATTGTAATGGGCTGAGTTTCGTGTAAAGTATAACAATACCCATTTCTCGGAAATCATATCCATACGAATACATCCAAACAATTATGAAGTTTATTGAGCACAATTCTATGGATTATAATAATATTTAAATGAAGATAATTATGTATAAAAATCATTAAAAAAAGTTGATACCGCTCACTGTTATAATCTGTAATATATTTCCAAAGTTTTCTTAATTCATTGTTAGTAATTATGTTGTAAACAAATTGGTCATTACGATTCTCACCTCGACCTTAGCTCGAGGAGCCTGTGGCTTTGGATTAGAGTCGATACCAACGTCGGGCCACTATGGCTTCCTCAAGTTCAATTTAATCATGTCTAAACCAAAAAACTAATAATTTTATATCCATGCTATCGCTGTTTTGTATTCGTGTTTCTTATAGTGACACCATGTAAGAATCTTGTGTATCCAAAGAAGCTCAATTTCCCATCAGAAGTTCTGATCCAATCCTTGACTATAGAAAAAGCTTCAGGGCCTAGATTCATTTCCTGTTGCACAAACACCACAATTAGCCAAACTCTTACTGAATTCATAGTTTCTGGACATGAAATGAGATTGCCTCTCACCAGTGCCAATTCCTCCACTGATATAGCTCTATTTCCTTCTTGTTCAAAGTATTCAAAAGCAGTTTTGGCAATCATCTGCCATCCTTCAAGGGCCTCAAGCTGATATGGACTGATTGCAGCAGCACAGAATTCCTCAAACCCCAATTTCTTGAAAGATAGTGGTTCCATCTGAAATAATAAGTTGAAAAGAAAATGAAGGGAAATCTTATTTATTTACGTTCATTAAGCAC
Source organism: Erythroxylum pedicellare (assembly GCA_027563575.1). Classification (NCBI taxonomy): domain Eukaryota; kingdom Viridiplantae; phylum Streptophyta; class Magnoliopsida; order Malpighiales; family Erythroxylaceae; genus Erythroxylum; species Erythroxylum pedicellare. The sequence continues at coordinate 30,894,676 of JAOQMP010000003.1, forward strand.
TACTCTTAATCAGAGGTGCACAGGTTCTGATAACTGAAATGGCCAGTCCAGTCAGAAAAGATTAGATTCATGGCTTATGTATTTCATATGCAATAACAAGAATAATCTATAAAAGGGATCTCTTGGTTTTGTTTCTTCCAATTCCATTTCCTAGTGAGTATAGATCTGAAAAGGCGCGAGTCTGGAAATGTTGGCAATAGTTGATCGAGAAAGCATACCACATTTAAAATGTCAACAATCCTTGCCTCCTTTATGGCACCAGTAACATTTCTCATTAAAGCCTGCATTTGTTCACCATATATTATAGGTGACGGTCTGAGAAAGAGACAAGCTTACTGGATGAATAATTAGTGAGCATAAGAATTGTGCTTGGTTTTTCTCAACTAATTGCTATAATACCAAGTTTAGAAATAAGAGGATTCAGTTTTGAAAGTTGAATAGAAGCTAAGTGGAGGCATGATCTAACCGCTCTGAAGTTATTGACAGAGGCAAATCCATCTTTTGGGTCCAGGAGATTAAACTGAGCCTTAAGGTAGATGAGCTCCTTTTCGGGAATAGCTTTGGAAAGAGCCTGCAAGTGCAACAACATGGATCAGTATCAGAAATATGAAACTACGATGCAAGTAGTTTTATTTTAATTACAACCTTCAACGCCGCACGCTTGAAAGGTTTTGCACGGATATAAGACTTGACTAACTTGTAGATGAAAACGTCCAATGGCACAGCTCGGTTTTCGTCTCGTAGCCATGGATGAGCTTCATGCAGAAACAATCACATTCAGACCAGAAGAATGTCCAACTAATTTGACTGAATCAAAAGACTTTTGACACTTACTTAAAGCTTGTGCAGCGCTCATTCTTTTTCTGTGATCCTTGTTGAGCAGCCTTTTCACAAAATCTTTAGCTTCTTGTGATACTGAAGGCCACGGTGAATCCTCAAAGTTAGGATCAGCTCTTAACACGGAACGGAAAATTCCAGATTCCGTCCGCGCCCAGAAAGGTCTACTTCCACATAGTAATATGTATGTTATGACGCCAATACTCCACATGTCAGCTTCAACATTGTACGACCTATGTAGAACCTCAGGTGCAACATAATGCGCACTGCCAACGATATCATTGAGCCGTTCATCTGCATACATACATACTATCTATCATCTCAAAACAGAGACACTATTAATGAGGATCGAAACAGGAACCTCAGGATAACGTTCCTGGACTTTCCTAGATTTTACCTGGATTGATAAAATCAGATAGACCAAAGTCAATGATCTTCATTGGAGCATCCTCATCTTTCGCGGTGAAGAGAAAGTTCTGCCAAGTGTTAACAGAATGATTTGTTAAAGTAAGATGTAAACATTGATGGCTCCCTTGAGATGATTTTCCATTATTTGGTTCAAATGGTCGTGTACCTCTGGTTTTAGATCGCGATGTACAACACCTTGTAGATGACAAAAGGCAACTACATTTAGTATTTGCACAACAATGGCTTTAGCATCTTCTTCTATGTATCGTCCACCTCTGCCCAAGGAAATGTTCAGCAATGCGCCATATCAACTACTTGAACCATGATGCGCAGCAAAATACTGTGTTTAGTAGGGTTTTTTCTTATTACCTTGCTAAGATTCTGTCCAGCAATTCTCCCCCTTCACATAATCTAAGAGCAAGGATTAAAAAAAATAAAAAAAGTTTAGAACAACATTAAAAAATGACTCCAGACCATTCCAAATAAAAGAATTAAGGTTAGATAAGATAGGAAGAACCACAAAAACATACTCCATAACAATGTAGACGTTGTCATCATCTTCAAATGCATCATGAAAAGTAATCATATGCTTATGTCCGGATAAAGCTTTCAATATAGTCACTTCCCGACGAACATCTTCTATTGATATTGCAGTAGTCATCTGGCATTTATGGAACAAAACCTTGCTTGCTTAAGCATTTAGTGACATGATAGTTGAGTTAGTGAAAAACAGAAGCAGAAGAACAAAGACCTTAGCTTTGGAGATGATCTTAACAGCAACAGGGTATCCCTTAAGCACGCCCATTTTGGGCGTAGCCATACATGTATTACCAAAATGCCCTCTCCCAATCTCTCTCCCCAATTGATACTTGGCTCCGAAATTCTTGGCGTATCCGAAACTCTTATCCAACGGCGTCAGCACCTCCTCCTCCTCCTCCTCCTCCTCTTCCACCTCTGCTTCCACCTGTGCCACCTTTCCCTCCGGAGTAGTCCCCTGCTGGGTTTTTTTCTTCTTCTTGAGCCCCGTCCTCCTCAAGATGGCCATGATGGGCTTGGCCGGCGATGGTGGCGGTAAGGGCCACTTGAACTTAGTGCTCCCAGGCCCAGGCGTGGGAGACGATCGCACTCCCGCGGGAAGCGGACTCGGGAAGGGACTAGATGCGTAAACGGTGATGTTAGGCTCAACGGACTGCTGCGGCGGAGCCTGCAACGGAGGCGGCTTGTGGCTGGGGTTGAAAGTGGAGGTGTTGTTAATTTCTGCATTGGAGGATGGATCAGGAACAAGGTCTTTGCTGCAGCAATGGCCCATCGAACTAGAGCATCACAGGAACAACTGAGCAGCAGCAGCAGCAGTATTAGTACTGCACTAGTTATTTAGTTAGTGATTCATTTGAGAGAGTGAGCTAGACTCGTGGATATGGTGAAAAACTTATGTCAAGTGTTGGTGTGTTACAAGGGAGCTGTTTCTTCTTATGGTTAGAATTTGTCCTGCAGCCGTATTTGTGGGAACTGTTGCTCTTAACATTCTTCCAAATTTAAGAATAGCCTTCATTATTTATAAGTTTCTTGAGTTCACAGCTTCAGAATCAATCACATCATTCCAATGTAAATTACTGTATAAAAAATCATATTAAGAACTTTATCTACCTTATAAATATACCTAAGATTAAACAGTATGAAAATGAATAACGCCTTGCCTGGAAAAGATATTTGTCTTACTCTAGCCATGTTTAAGTTAATGGAAGACGTATATAAATAGAAGCTTAAAGGATTCTTCTAATGAAAAGGGTTATATTATATCTTAGTCATATTATCTTGCCAAGACTATACAACACAACTTATACACATAGATCTCATATTTTTGTGTAACATGGACCGATTTACTGCTTATTGCTTTCAATATACGTATAAAATACATTAATGCAAAGCATAAAATAAAAAGGTTACGACTGACGAGCCGTCCTATTCGTCCTACTTAACTATTATCGAAATTAGAAAATTGATATTTAGGATGGTTTAGTTCGATTTTGTTGCCCCGTCGAAGGTGGTCGAACTTGGGAACACATGCGCAGACAAAGGTCGAGCTTCGAGAAACTTTGAACGTGATTGCTAGTTTGCTATCCTGATGATGATGTGTTAATAGTACAAAATCAGGGATTGATATGAGAAGAAAATATTAGTTGATGAAGGGCTCTTTCGCTTAAGTGAGGTCGCAGATTCGAATCCCTTTATGTATACAACCGTTTAAAATTTAGAGTCAGAATTTTACTTCCTACAAGAGACCTATTCAGTTCAAGCAAAAATTAGTCTAAGTGTAGATGGTTTAAAGATGTCTTCCTATAATTGAGGCCCGCCTAAGACTTCCGACGGGAGAAAAAAAAAAGACAGTAAAATTAAGCTGGATATGAGGGTTTCTTGATATCACTGAAGCTGATTTTCCTTTGGTTGAATCGCTGCCGCCAAACTTAGAAATCTAAGAAAAAGACTACTGTTTCTAGTTGAAGGGTATCCATGGAAATTTCGCAGAGCCCTCAAACTCTCACTTATCTGTTCTTTATATATATATATATGAACAAATCAAAAAGTACCGGAAATCTAACCAAGATTCCTTTGTTGGAATTATCTGTGTGTTTTTGCCTTAGCTTGATCTCTTGTTTAATTGTTCCATTTATAAGAGTTTCCAATCCTTAAAGATGCATGCAAACCAAGTATGGCCTGCGTAGCTAATTAGTTTCCGGTTGGTTGGATAATTAAATAGACCATGCAGACTAAACTAATTGCGTTGTTAGGTTAGGTTACTTAATCTTGTTAATTTTCTTAAATAGATAAATAAATATATGGCATGGATATCTTGTCTTTGGGCAGTTTAATTGACGACGATACTTATGAAGGATATATAGGAATCATAAAGTAGTGCATATAATATATAATTGGGCCCAGGGAGTTGCTCTCCAGCTGATTGAAAGAACTTTAAATCACGAGTACTTCTCGTCTCCTTAATGCCTTGTTATTAAGATGCTTCCAAGGTTCGAACTTTGTTTAATTAACCCATAAATGTATATGGTAATATTTAAAAAACCGAGCAAAAAGTTAAGCCGTAAAATAAGAAGTTTAAGATTTAAAAGATTCAACTGTTATAAAATTAGTTAAAGATTAAAAATAAAAAATTTATGATTAAAGGAGACTTTTCTTTCCTATTAAAAAATTTAAAATTTAATTGAAAAATGAAACTTTTAAATAAAAATTAATTGATTTATTTTAATTTATAAAAATTGATTAATTTATAAGATTGACTAATTAATTAATAAATTGTTCGATAACAATAAGAGTTGTTAAAATAAATTAAATCAAAAAATTAAAAATTAAACTAAAAGCTCAACCTAATTAAAGTTTTTACGGTTAAACCGACAAAACTAGTTAGATTTGTATATTTAAAGAATACTACTTGATGCAATATGTATGTATCATTACAACATTACATTACAACATTGCTAATGTTGGGATATACTTCATATGTATTATTACAACAATGTTGGGATTTGTCACTACAGACAAAGGTACAAAAATCGTTGCTAATAGTTATTGACGATGATTTAGTTTCATTACACAAAACATCACTAAATTCTCGTAGCTAAAAGCTATAAGCGACGTTTTTGAAAAATCGTTACTAATAATTTTTGGCTACGCAGTGACGTTTTGCGAAATCATCACCAATAGGTTTGGTTACGCTTATTTTTCGTAGCTAAAAACTATTGACTACATTTCAAGGATCGTATTCAAAAGAAACGTAGCTAAAAACCAAATGTTTTAAAAATATTTTTAGTTACATTTTGTAAAATATAGTCAAAATTTTCTAGCTACATTTTAACTAACTGTTATAACATTTTGGAATTAATTATTTTTTACATTGTTAATCCATATTATTGTATATAATGTATCGATATATTTTTATTATTAATTTATTATAAAAAATGGTACAAAAATAATTGATAAATTGAAACATTATATATAAAAATAAAATATTATTAAATTTCTTCATATACAAGATTTTAATTCAACTTCAACAATTTTTATATACAAAATAATAAATATAGAGACTAGTTCACAAATTATAAATGCTGAGATTATTAAAAAAATTGCATTA
>JAOQMP010000003.1:30923255-30938320 GCA_027563575.1 Erythroxylum pedicellare
AAACAATAACCCTTTATCCAATTATGATAGATCTATTCACACAAAATAATTTCTCAATCTCAATCATATGAAAGCAAACATTAGACTAATATTATGGATATATTAGTTCAAGAATAATGCCTAATTGAATCGCAATAAATCAATTAATAAAGTGACATTGAAGAAAAGATTATATCGTATATTGTCACAACTTAGGGTTCATCACATCTAGGCACTAAATAATGTAGTTCCTAAACATAGAAAACAAATCCAATAACAAATATTCAGAAGAATAAATAGAAATAAAAGAATTCATAATCAATATCTCCCTTTTGTCTCTAATGAAATCTTCTTGCAATTTGGATTAAAGGATGCTTTCTATCAAATTTTATGACATAATCTTTGTGTCTCTTCATCGTTTGTTCAAGACTACCTCTTCTCTGGTGTTTCTTACAACTAAAAAAATGCTTCTTTTCTATGTAGCCTTCAATAATATCTTTTTATAGTAAAAACTAGGGTTTGGGGGAGGCAACTCCAAATAGACAGGAATTGTATCTTTGAAGCTCCACATGTATACGGTGACTTACACGATCACTGTACATAGATATGTAAGTCCACAATTGCTTCAATTCCATGCCATAATTTCACCTAAATATATTTCCTTTTGGTCTATGAAGGTAATTATCACCTATAAACACACTTTAAGCAAACTAAGTACTAAAAATACGATAAAACCATTAAATAACAAGCAAAACACACTAAATATAAGTATATAAATATAGTCGATTAATCGTTTATCAATAATTTTGCAACTTATTAAGTTTATACATAATCTACTAAGTGCAATTAGTCAAGATTAGGAATGGGAAAAACATATGATTATGTTTTGATTACTGGAGTGATCTAAGGCCTTTGTATTTGCTTCCTAACTATCAAATTTTAAGGTTATTATTTCCTAAAAAGGCTAGAGTTAAGCTTCTGATCAATGCGAATAAGTGGCACTACATTACCAATATCAATGTCCCCATATTAAGAGGCATCCCTTCTTATAATCCTAAACCTAATAGAGCAAACAAAGTTAACTAGAAAGGGAATTCTTCAGGGACCTTTACTAAAAGCTCTTGTAAAGATCGTTTTAGAAATCATGACCCTAAAGTTAAATGGTATCAATTAGTTTGGTTCAAACATAGCTCCCAAAAGTCTTATTCATTCTTTGGTTAGCAATTAAGAACAAGTTCAACGCGTTAGATAGGATCACAGCTTCATCACTTCCTAACCCATTTTGTAATTGTATATAAGGACCTTGAAACTATCAATCATCTCCTTTTTAAGTGATCCTTTGTTGGTGCTCTTTGGATGAGCATTCAAAAGTCTTGTAGACAATAAAATAGGAAGGGAAAAAATCATCCTTTAGGCTGCCAATCCATGCCAACTTTATACATATGATCATTTCTTCTTCAAGATTGCTTTTGGTTATATCATTAACTCCATTTTGTAGGGAAAGGAAAGTTGTAAGGGTGTTCAAGAACCATCAACAAGAAACATAAGTAGCCATTCAATGGAACATAGCTTGGATAAGAGAATTTGTTATAATGGAGGTTAAGATCATTTCTCCAAGTATCAACAGTAGGTGAAATATCTAAAAGTAATTGAATATGCTCATTAAGATTCTTAAACCATTTTATTGTGTTTGTACTCCATGTTACGTAATGGGTTATTAGTTGCTTAACATTAGCTTTTGTTCATTAGGTTCTAGAAAGTCCTATTTTAGTGCTAATAGTTATTCCTTTTAGGATCTATCTTGGTCCTTAAGCCAAGGTTTAGCCTTTTCCTTTTGGAAATCTAATATATTCTTTAATTGTCAAAAATTAATATACTAAAAATTTTAAAATATTATTATATAAACCTCTTATTTAAATATATTTTGAATAACACTACTATAAAATTAATAAAAATTATTTATTATAGATACATGTAAGTGCATGCGATTGTAGGTCCAATAGCAATTTCCAATTAACATTAAGTAAATAGTTGATGAAATAGAGACATTTTTAGATTAAGAACTAAGAAATTGCACTTTGCTAAAAAAATATAAAGTGAGATTCTTTTATTATTATAAGAAAGATGATATAAGGAGAAGTATAAACACAAGAATTTACGTAGTTTGATTAATTAATGTGACCTACATTTATAGGTAAGGTGATTAATTCTTTTATTACTGTGAAAAAGATGATAAAAAGAGAAGTATGAGCAAAACTACCATACTTTACATAACAATTAAAAAAGTATTTATGAAGTTATAATAAATCTAGGTCTAGTAAGACTCTATTACTATAGATGGTTAAAGTTATTTAAATTCTATTTCGTCATAATTCCATGGTCACTATAATTTTATTTCACTAGAATTCAAGGCATATCTCGCAATTCTCTACCTTGACTTAAATTATCCAATGTCTAACAAAAAATCACTCTAGGTCTTACAAGCCCCCAAAGAATTCAAGCTATGTGAACATTCACCAAGTCTAAGTTATACTTATACTTCTTTGGAAGTAATGAATTTGTTAGCATATCTGTTAGATTCTTAGTTGTGGCTATCTTTTGTATAGAAAACACCTTATCCTCAATAACATATCGATTAAAGTTCAACCTAACATCAATATGCTTTGATCTCATATGATAGATAAGAGTTTGACCTACCTTAGTGTTCTCTAAATATCATATTAAATAATATAGTTATGCTTGTTCATATCCAAACTATCAACAAAATCACACAACTATATACCCTTTTTATCTCCTTCTATCAATGATATCTATTCCACTTTTATTGTAAATAACACAATGAAGTGTTGCTTTCCAACTGACCACATGTCCAAATAAGGTAAAAATATAAGATGTCAATAGTCCCCTTCTCAAGAGATCTCCACCATAATTAGAATTTGTATAGCCATCAACACCATTAGTTGAACGACTAGAATCATAAACTAAGCATATATCACTCGGACCTCTTAGTTATTATATAATCCACTTAAAAACTTCCTACTGATCTTTCCTAAGATTACTCATAAACTTGCTTACCGTATAAATGCATGTTTTAGATCTGGTCTTATGAATTGCATGGCATAAATTAGACTTTTAACTGTAATTGAGTAAGGAACTTGCTTCATATAATCCTTTTTATTATTTGAATGGGGTAATTTACCAACATCAAGTTTAAATGTGTTACCAAAAGAGTGTAAACCGGCTTTAACTTATCCATTTGAAAAGTTTGAAGCACCTTTTCAATGTACTTTATTGTGATAAATACTATGAGCATGCTCTCTTGTCCCTCCAAATCTCTACCCCCAAATTTTTCTTATTTGTACCTAAATTCTTCATCTCAATCTCACTTCTCAACTAGTTATTCAAACTATTAAGTTCAACCTTATTCTTAGTTACAATTAACATGTCATCAATGTACAGTAATAAATAAATTTATTACTATCTAACACCTTCTTAGAGTAAAAACAATTGTAAAACTGATCATGAACAAAGTAGTGAAACTACATAATGCATCAAAATTTTTATACATTATCTTGGTAAGTGCTAGGGATTTCTTTAGTAAACACACATGGTCTTTCTTCTATGACATAAAGATATAATCTTCCATATTCATAAACAGAGATGCATTTTAACATTAAGTTGTTCCAGCTCCAAATCAAATTCACTTATGATGCCTAAAAGAACTCATATCATCTTATACGTCATAATTGGTAAAAATGCCTCATTGTAGATAATTCCCTCCTTTTTTTAAAAGCCCAATATCACTAGCCTTGCCTTGAACCTAGATGGATCAACTTTAAGAATAACTTCTTTCTTCTTAAAGACCTATTTGCAACCTATTAGCTTTACACCTTTTGGTAAAGGTATATGCCCCCATGTCTCATTCTTGTTTAAAGATTGTCTCCTCATTTATGGTAACCAATCATCTTGATGCATTCTTATTGTCTATTGCCTTTTTATAAGTCTTTGGCCCATCATCATCATCTGTACTTTCAACTATTATTAAAGGATATGATACAATATTAATTTCTCCAACTTCAATACAAGCTAAATACCTTCCTTTTTGTTGCTATACTTTGTTCAAATTGTTTATCCTGCAAACTTATGGACTGATTTAATATTATCTTGCTTGGAATTTCAATTTCAAACTCCACCGTCTGGTTAACACCCTGATCCTTTTTACTTGAAAGATTACTAAGCTTCTCCCAATGGCCACACATAATAGATTTATTGAAAGTAACATCCTTACTAATCATAAATCTTAGATTTTTATCCTTTTTAATTCACCATAATTTATAAAAATTAACTCCAGTAGCATACCCTAGAAATATGCACTTCATTGCACTTGGCTCTAGTTTACCATCATTAACATATGTGTATGTGAGGTAACTAAATATCTTTGGGCTAGAGTAATCAAAGGGAGTGTATGTAAGGTAATTAAATATTCTTGGGCTAGAATAATTAAAGGGAGTACCATACCATACCTCTTGAGGAATCTTAAAATTTATTGCAATTAATCAAGTATCTTAAGCAACAATATTAAGTACTTCGGCCCAAAAATACTCTGATATCTAGGTTTTAATCACATTCAATAAGCACACTATGTAAGTGTTTAGTTTATCCGTTCTATAACTCTAATTTGTTGTGGTGTATAGTACACAGTGTAGTACCTCACTATACCTTCCTTCCTATAAAACTCAGTAAATCGCTTATTATTTAATTTCAACTTATCATTTGTTCTAAATGTCTTGACCTATTTTTTAGTATGTTTTTCAATCATTGTCTTCTAATCATAAAACTTTCCAAACCTTCATCTTTTGACTTTAAAAAGTACACTCATACTTTTCTCGAGTAATCATCAATGAATATTATAAAAGAACTACATCTTTTATGGTATTGAACCAGAGTGAGACCACATAAATTTGAATAAACGTAATTGAGAATTCTAGTGGAAGTATGCTTATTGGAATCGTATTTCATTTTACACTGCATACTCATAACTTAAGACTTATATAACTTCTTCTTCCTAGTCACTATTTCATTTAACAATTTTTTTTACTTAAAATCTCTTGTTCCTACTCACTTATGTAATCTAATATATGATTTCATAACTTATACTATCATTCTTCTCATTAGATGATTAAGATACAACCATTGATCCCATAATTGTCTAGCCTATTAGGGTATATATTTTATGGTATAATTTTTCTTTCATTACAATCATAGTGCGCTTTAACAAATTTAGCTACGTATTTTCACTAGAAAATTTATATCCTTAACTATTGAGAGTAACTAAGGAGATAAGATTTTTATGAACTTTAGGAATATACTAGACATCCAATGTTTTAACAATCCCATCATACATTTGGATCTGCAATGAACATTACCTTCGATATCAAGCTCTCCATTATTACCTAGCTTGATATTACCATTCCATTGTTTAAAAGAACAAAACTAGCCCCTATTGAAGGTTATATGATAAGATGCTTAAGTGTCCATTACCCACCATCTTATAAAATTAGATTTGTTGACTGTCAAAACGTCACCTCCTTTTTAATCCTTTTCATCGAAAACTCATATGCACTACAGCCACACTCACTTTATAATTTGTCTCTTTTTTTTGTTGTTTTCATTCTTTTGCCATAAAAAGTCCTTCCTAAAGTTTCCCTTCTCTATATAGTTAAAGCATTAAACATTTTTTGCCTTCAATTTAGATCAGAACTTACTCTTGTTTCTAATATCCTTTCTTTTGTGCTTACCTTTTTATGAAAATCAAAGCTAATTCTAATCCATCTTCATATATGTCAAAAACATTTTCATCATTTTTTTTATATTCTAAGGCATTTTCTACGTCAATGATAAAAATAATTTCTGTTATATACAAGATTATATTAGCGAAATTCCTATATGGGTTTGGCAAGGAACATAATAAGATTATTACTTGATCCTTATTCTCAACTGTAACCTTAACACCTTGTAGATTTAAGATGATCCGATTAAAAATATCACTGTGATCTTTTGTCTATATACTTTCCAATATCTTTAAAGTATACAGGCACTCATTTGATATAAATGATTAGTAAGTGATTTCTTCTTATACTTATTTTCAAATCATTTTCACAAGGCAACAACACTAGTTTTATCGACCACTTCTCTCAGGACCTCATTACTTAGACTCAGAAATATTGCGCTATACACCTTTGATATAATCTCTCTCTTCTTTGACCTTAAATTCTTTAATAGAATTTCTTCTACTTTTAATGTTTCTACACATCTTGACTGGATAAAAACAAATATCATCTTTACCTTTAATAAAGTGAAGTCATTTGATCTATTAAAATTTTTAGTATTAAACTTATGGAGAGACATTAAGACAAAAAATATTAGCTATAGTACCAGTTATTATGCAAACAAAAGCAATATATATGAAAAAAAATAAGGAAGCAAAAAATACAATAATTTATATAGTTTAGTTAATTGATGTGACCTACATCTATGAGCAAGGTGATTAATTCTTATATAATTGTGAGAAAGACAATACAAGGAGAAGTATGAATAAAACTACCACACTTTGCACAAACCTTAAGGTATTTATAGGGTTACATATAAGAAGTGTAGGTGAAATGAGACTTTATTTCTATACATGTCTAAGTTCAGTTAAATTTTATTTTTCCAGAAGTCCAAGGTTATTGAAATTCTATTTCACTCGAATTTAAACACACTTTATAATTCTCTACCATGACTTAAATTATCTAATTTCAATCACTCTTGGTCTTACAAGGCCCTAAGGAATTTAAGCTATGTGAACATTCACCAAGTCTATGTTATTCTTCAACTTCTTTGTAAGTAATGAATTTGTCAACATATATGTTGGATTCTTAGTTGTGACTATCTTCTATATGGAAAATATCTTATCCTCAATAAAATCTCGATTAAAGTTCAAACTACCATTAATATGCTTTGATCTTTTATAGTAGATAATATTTTGAGCTAGCTTAGTGCTCTGATGATTATAGTAAATAATATAGTATTGCATGTTCATATCCAAACTATCAACAAAATCATATAACTCTATTCCCTTTTTAACTCCTATCAAATGACATATATACCACTGTTGTTGTAGACAACAAAATGAAATGTTGCTTTCCAACTGGCCGCATATCTAAATTGGGTAAAAATATAACATGTCAATAATCTCCTTATCAAGAGATCTCCATTATAATTAGAGTCTATATAGCCATCAACACCATTAGATGAACCATTAGAACCATAAAATAAGCATATATCACTCACACCTCTTAGGTACTATGTAATCCACTTAACAACTTCCTAGAGAGATTTCCCAAGATTATTCATAAACTTGATTACCGTATAATTGCATGTGCTAGATCTAGTTTTATGAATTGCACAACATAAATTATACTTTTAATAGTACTTAAGGAAGGAACTTGCTTCTTATAATCCTTCTTAGTGTTTTAACTAGGTAATATACCAGCATCAAGTTTAAATGTGTTAAAAAAAATAGCGTAAAGTGGCTTTAATAATTCCATTTGAAAATTTTATAATAACTTTTTAATGTACTTGTCTTATGATAAGTACAACAAGAATGCACTCCTATCCCTCTGCATCTCTACCCCTAAAATTTTCTTGCTTGTACCCAAATTCTTCATCTTAAAGTCACTTCTCAACTAGTTCTTTAGATTATTAAGTTAAACCTTATTCTTAGTTACAATTAACATGTTATCAATGTATGGTAACAAATAAATCTATGGACTATTAAACACCTTCCTAGAGTAAACATAATTGTAAAACTGAATGCGAATAAAGTAATGAGACTATATAAATGCATTAAAATTTGTATACCATTATCTCGATGAGTGTTAGGGATTTCTTCAGTAAACACACATGTTCCTTATTTTGGACATAAAGATATGATCTTCTATGTTCCTAAGTATAATGCATTTTAACATCAAGTTGTTCTTACTTCACAAAAATGCCACATTATAGTTGATTTCCTCCTCTTTTTAAGAAGGCCAATGTCACAAGCCTTACCTCGAACCTAGATGGATCAACTCTAAGAATAAATTCTTCTTAAAGACCCATTTGCATCCCACTAACTTTACACCTTTTAGTAAAGGTATAATCTCCTATGTCTCATTCTTGTTCAAAGACTATATCTCCTCATTCATGAAAACCAATCATTCTAATACATCTTTGTTGTCTAATGCCTCTTTATAAGTCTTTGGTTCATCACCATATATACTTTCAACCATTACTAAAGGATATGTGATTAATTTCTCTAACTTCAGTACAAGCTAAATACCTAATAGCTTTCCTAATTTCTCTTTTTTCCTTTCTTATTGCTATACTTTGCGCAAATTGTTCATCATGAACATCTATAGACTAATTTACTATTATCTTTCTTGGAATTTCAATTTCAAACTCTACCGTTCAGGAAAGACCCTGATCCTTTTTACTTACAAGATTACTAAGCTTCTCTCTATGGCTACACATAACAGATTCATCGAAAGTAACATCTTTACTAATCATAAATCCTTAACTTCTATCCTTTTTAATACACCATAATTTATACCATTTAAATCCAGTGGCATACCCTAGAAATATACACTTTATTGTCCTTAGCTCTAGTTTACCATCATTAATACAAGCATATGAAGGTAACTAAATATCCTTGGGCCAGAGTAATTGAAGGGCAGTGAATGTAAGGTAACTAAATATCCTTGGGCCAGAATAATAAAAGGGAGTCCTATACCATACCTCCTGAAGAGTCTTAAAATTTATTGTATTTAATGAAGATCTATTCGTTAGATAAGCAACAATATTAACTACTTCAGCCTAAAACTACTTTGATATCTAGTGTTTAATCCCATTCATTAAGCACGTTATGTAAGTGTTTGGTTTATTCATTCAACAACTCTATTATATTGTGGCTTATAACATATTATGTGGTACCTCACTATACCTTCCTTCCTATAAAACTCATTAAATGGATTATTATAGAATTCCAACTTATCACTTGTTCTAAATGTCTTGACATATTTTTCAGTATGTTTTTCAATCATTGTCTTCCACTTATAAAGCTTTCCAAACATTTCATCTTTCGACTTTAAAAAGTACTCACATACTTTTCTCAAGTAATCATTAATGAATATGAGAAAATAGCTACATCCTTTATGGTATTGAAACGAAGCAGGACCATATAAATTTTAATAAACATAATTGAGAATTCTAGTGGAAGTATACTTATTGAAATCATATTTCATCTTGTGCTGGATACTAATAACATGAGACTTACATAACTTCTTCTTCCTAGTCACTATTTTATTCAATAATTTTTTAAACTCAAAATCTCTTGTCCCTACTCACTTATGTAATCTAATATATGATTCCATAACTTATACTATCATTCTTCTCATTAGATGATTGAGACACAACCATTGATCCCATAATTGTCTAGCCTATTAGGGGATATATTTTATGGTGTAATTTTTCTTTCATTACAATCATAATGCGCTTTAATAAATTTATCTACCTATTTCCACTAGAAAACTTATATCCTTAACTATCGAGAGTAACCAAGGAGATCAGATTTTTATGAAGTTTAGGAATATACTAGACATCCAATGTTTTAACAATCCCATCATACATTTGGATCTGCAATGAACATTACCTTTGACAACAAGCTCTCCATTATTACCTAGCCTAATATTACCATTCCACTGTTTAAAAGAACAGAACTAGTCCCTATTGAAGGTTACATGATAAGATGCTCAAGTGTCCATTACCCACCAACTTATAGAATTAGACTTGTTGACTATTAAAGCATCACCTGCTTTTCTATCCTTTCCATCAAAAACTTATATGCATTACAACCACACTCATTTTATAATTTGTCTCCTTTTTTGTGTTCCTTCTTCTGCTATAGATAGTCCCTCCTAAAGTGTCCCTTCTTTTTATAATTAAAGCATTAAACATTTTTTCCCTTCAATTTAGATCATAACTTGCTCTTATTTCTAATATCCTTTCTTTTGCTCTTACCTTTTTCTAACAATCAAACCTAATTCTAATCCATCTTTATATCTATCAGAAACCTTTTTCAACAATTGTTTAGATTGTAGGCCATCTTTTACATCATTGATAAAAATAATTTCTCTCACATATAATATTATATTGACAAAATTCTTACATGAATTTAACAAGGGACATAACAAGATTATTACTTTATCCTTATCCTCAATTTTATCCTTAACACCTTGTAGATTCCAGATGATCTGATTAAAACTATCATTGTGATCTTTTGCCTATGTGCTTTCTAATATCTTTAAAATGTACAAGCACTCTTTTGATATAAATAAGTAGTAAGTAATTTCTTCTAATACTTATTTAGGCAGCAACACTAGTTTTGTCGACCATTTCTCTCATGACCTCGTCACTCAGACTCATGTTACGCTATACACCTTTAATAGAATCTCTCTCTTCTCCAACCCCAAATTCTTTGATAGATTTTCTTCTACTTCTATTATTGCGGCACATCTGTACTGAATAAAAATGACTCTTATCTTATTCTTCAATAAAATGAAGTCATTTGATCCATTAAAATTTTCAATATAAACTTATGCAAAGACATTGAGACAACAAATCTTAGCTTTGATACCAATAATTATGCAAAGAGAAAGAAATATATATGAAAACTAAGGAAGCAAAAACTACAAGAATTTACGTAGTTTAATTAATTGATGGTACCTATGTCTACCTATAATTTGATTAATTCTTATATTTTAGTGAGAAAGACGATACAAGAAGTATGAATAAATTTACCACACTTTATACATCCCTTAACAAGGTATTTATAGAGTTATATGTAAGAAGTATAGGTGTAGTAAGACTCTATTTCCATAAATGTCTAAAATTAGTTAAATTTTATTTCACCATAATCCCAAGGTTAGTGAAATTCTATGTGAAATTCTATTTCACTAGAATTCAAAATGTACCTCACAATTCTCTACCTTGACTTGAATTATCCAATGTCTAACCAAAAATCACTCTCGGTCTTATAAGCCTCAAAAGAATTTAAGCTATATGAACATTCACCAAGTCTAAGCTACATTTGAACTTCTTTGTAAGTAATGAATTTGTCAACATAGCTATTGGATTCTTAATTATGGTTGTCTTTTGTATGTAAAACACCTTATCCTTAATAACATCTCAACTAAAGTTCAATAGAATATCAATATGCTTTGAGTTCTTATGATAGACATCATATTTAGTCAAGTTATAGCACTCTTAACTAGAATAGTATATACTATCATCATCATTATTATCATCACATCCAGTCTGAAGTCCCGCAGTGATGCGGGGTTTGTAGAGGTCTGATAGTATGCAGCCTTACCTCTACATAATAGAGAGGTTGTTTCCTATAGACCCACATGTAGATGTGACAGGAAAATAGTGATGCAGGTTAAAAGAGTAAATAAGTAAAAAGCATGGAATGCAAAAATATTTAAGTAAATAAAATTTCCATAAATACATAAGGATGATAATAATAATAATGATGATGATGATGATGATAAAACTACTACGAAAAAGAAACTCAATAAAAAGGAAAATAATAATAACAGGTGCTTATTTCCACTTAAAGGACCACAGAAAGTAGCTAGAGAATGGGCAAAACACATACCTGGGTCGATGATCGTGGGAAACCCACTAGCAGTGAATGAGAATGGCGTCAATGATGGAAGCGTAAACAACATTAATTTTTGCACATTACCCAAAATAAACACATACCTGTGACCTTGATCTAACTACGCATGACATGAGATATTTTTCCATCATACACTTATATGGTATCGCAATAAAACCATTCAAAGAAAGAAACAAAAGAGAGCTACATAGAATAGCAGGATTGAAGAGAAATCCAGAATCAGACGCATAAAGTTGAAATCATACACACACATGATATGAGAAAATAGAAAAAATAAAAAATAAAAATTTTCAGATTTCAACAGACAATGATAGGAAAACGAATCCATAAACTAGAAAATTCCAGTGAAGACGCAGCATCTTGAGAATGCGAAGATCAAAGGGGGTTTGAAGCAAGACCCATGAACTATAACAACAAAAAGAAGGAAACTTTACTAGTTTAAGCTGAAGAGACGTACCATTATCATATATGTAGAATACAAAAGCACCCAAAAGGCAAAAACAAGCCTGAGGACTTGAAGATCTCTGAGGTAACAAGGGAGCTTTACGAGGGAGCACATTATTTTCATACATTTCATTTCCAACCTAACCCCACATGTAAAAACAAATCTTGATATAAAACCACCGAAGAACTAGCAATCAAAAAAGACCCCGAGAAGGTTTGAACCCTGGATGACCCAACCAACAACTGACAATCAAAGAAACAGTTCGAAAAGAACGAAAAAAGAAAACCTAAAGAAACCCATAAATCCCCAAACCAAACTTCAAGATCTTGAAAATTCAAAAACCAAAGAGGACAAATCGAACATAAATATAGGTCGCAAACACTATGTAGTAATAGATCTAACCCCGAAAAGTTACAAGGAAAAACAAAACCATTCACTTGACAGATTAAAACAAAAATATCATCTCAGAAAAGCACAAGTTACAAGGAAATCGAAAGTAAGGTTAACTTTTCGATGAAGTACCGTTTTACTTATATCGAAAAGCATATTGGAAAAAAATGGTACTAACTATGAACAGATCTAGCAGACCAGAAAATGGATTAGACAAAGCTAAGAGTGAAACAAAGAATCAAAACGGATAATCTATAGGGTCAGATCTAGAAATGGGGAACGAAAAACAAAATCAACAAAACCATCAATCGAAAAATAAAGCCCTGGATATACCTAACTGAACTTGGTTTGGAGTTGGGAGTTGACTTCGTCGAAGGTGCGACGGAGAGTGGTGAACTCCTTGCGAGCCTCATCGGAGACGAGAAATTTCTCCATTAGAATAGTATATACTAGAGTTATGTAAATCTATACTCAAACTATCAGGAGGACTAGGCAATGTATACCTTCTTTAACCCCTTCCATCAATGACATATATTCCACTTCTGTTTTAGACAACAGAAATATCTGCTGAACTGTTACTAACTGATCGTATAAGCAAATAGATTGAAGATATAATATGTCAACTAGATAACCTTAAACCTTAGGCTGACGTTCTAACAAACACCATTTTCAATACTAACACTCTAACCAGCACCAAATCTATCCTCTCCTAGAAACAATTGGATATGTTATTAATTATTCAACTGGTTACATTGCAACGGGACTTTTGGAATAAGATTCTTGAGTTCGTGTGACATTTGGAGTTGAAACCAAGATCTTCAATGGCATATTCAATTTTAACCAGATGACAATGTTAAGGATAAGGATATAACTTAACCAACAAAAGATTCTCAAGCTCCTTAACCAGTTCAAACATGTATAATCTGTTGTATCAAGATAGCCATAGCTGTTTGAATTTAAACTGCTTATTCATAGGATTCTGTTATAACTGAAAGCTTCCCTTCTCCTATTAATATCTCTATAAATGAAGTAATTAATCAAGCCTTCATATTATTTTTTTCATTCTCATAATCTTTACATGGTATCAGAGCAGTGGTCTAACCCACACGTATATCATTTTCTTTCATTTCCATCATGAATTCAACCAACAACATTACTCATTCTTCTGGAAAATCCTTAGTTGCCATTAATAGATCCCAGTTACCTTTAAAACTTATACTCAAAATTATTCCACATGGAGAGCTTAAATCACACCCTTACTTCGAGGACATAATTTAATGGCTCTTAGCACTATCAAACCTCCTTCTGCAACTATTGAAAAGGATGGTCACCAAGTTTCTAATCCAAACTATGAATTTTGGGATTGTCAAGATCAACTCATACTTGCAACTATTATTGCTTCATTAACATTTGCTGTCATGAACACCATTGCAGATGCCAAGACCTCAGTGGAGGCATAGAATAAACTCTAAGTAGCATTTGCAAACAAGTCTGCCACCAGAATTCTGTCTCTCTGGGAAAAATTGTCTAGAACAAAGCGTGATTCCCGTTCTATAGCTGATTACTTACAATTTGTCAAGTCCATTGTTGAGGAACTATCTCTCTGTAGTAGTCCAGTTAGTGATGTTGATCTCATGGTGCATGTCCTTGGCGGCATTGGGTCTGAATTCTGAGATATTGTAGCAGCTATTCATGCTCGAGATACTGTCATCACATTTGATGAACTTCAAGACAAATTATTGGCTTATTAACTATATCTGAAGCAAATTGATCCCAATTTTGATCCTGCTCTAATGACAGCCAATCATGCCCGAAAAAGTATAAGCAATAAATATTCTCATCAACAAAGACAGGGTAATTTTGGTAACCCTACCAATACTTTTCAGTCCTTTAATAATTATGATTTTCAAGAATCCTTTTCCAGCTTTAAATCGCAGAATTCATCAAGGCCACATTCTTCCTTGCCGTCCACTCACAATTGAAGTTCAAGTGCTTAAGTCAAAGTGCAATGTCAGTTTTGTGACAAATTTGGCCATCATGTCAAATTTTGCTTTAAAGCTAGAGACTACTTCAGAGATTTATTTTCCCAAAATCCACAAGCTCACTTTTCTCATGCTACCACAAATTCAGAATCTCCATGGCTTCAGGCTACTGGAGCATCTCATCATGTTACTAATGATCTGCGCAATCTCTCTCTCCACTCACCTTATGATGGAAATGAGGAGCTGCAACTCACAGATGGGTCAAGTTTGTCCATTTCTCGTGTTAGTTCTGGTACTATAACCTTACCAAATAAATCATGCCACCTTTCCAATGCTCTCTATGTACCCTTTGCCAAAACTAAACTCATTTCTGTATCTCAATTTTGTGATTCTAATCAGGTGTGTTGGACCAATGGTGGTTGACAAATTACATCCCACTTATGTTTTGATAATAATAAAATGTATAGAATTGGTTAAGAAATTATTTCAGGTGTTTTGGATTGAAATA
>JAOQMP010000003.1:30938420-30970715 GCA_027563575.1 Erythroxylum pedicellare
CCAAAATTTTCAAATTTATCTTGTCTAAATTTTCTCTTCCTGTCTCTTTAATAAAAGAAAATGTTTGCAATCCTTGCAAATGTAATAAAAGTTATAGAATATGATTTGGTGTTTCTATATTAACAAATACTCGTCCTCTTGAAATTTTACATTCAGACTTGTGGGGCCCTACCCCTGTGCAATCTCAAGATGGTTTTCGATATTACATCATTTTGTTGACCATTTCATAAAGTACATTTGGTTCTTTCCATTAAAAGCTAAATTTGATGTTTATAATGTTTTTCCCACCTTCCAAAAACTTGTTGAAAATACCTTCAATGCTAGAATTAAATCCATTTACGCAGATGGGGGTGGGGAATACGTTGCTCTTAAAAGATATTTTCAATATTGTGGTATCAATCATCTTCAAATCCCACCTAACACACCACAACACAACGGCTCTGTCGAACGCCGACATCATCACCTAATTGAAATAGGCCTCACCTTGTTGCAAACTGCCTCTCTTCGTTATTCATTTTGGTCATTTGCTTTTCAAACTGTAGCCTATCTTGTTAATCATTTACCCACACCATTACTTAATCTCTTATCTCCTTTTCATAAGTTGTTTAATCGACCTCCCAAATATCAGTCTCTTAGAGTCTTCGGGTGCCTCTGTTATCCCTATCTACGTCCTTATATGAAATCAAAATTTGATGTCAAGTCTGCCCCTTATGTCTTCCTTGGTTACTCCCTCCATCAAAGTGCCTACATCTGTTATAACTTTAAATTCCAAAAATACATCGTGTCTCATCATGGTCTTTTTTTAGAAAATACATTTCATTATCAAACACAACTTCTCTCAGAGTCCTACTCCAATTCAAGTTGGTATGGTCTTCCCTCACATACTCCTACTCACACCCAAATTCCTTTTCAACCTACACAACCTCTAATCCTTACACCGACTACCTCTTCCACCAATGTCTTTGTCCCAACTGAAACACAACCTAATCTCATCGCAATGCAAACTGGTCCCACAACACCTTTACATATTTTACCTTCTGCTATTTCAAATCCCTCTCAAAATTTTCATCCTATAGTCACCCACTCCAAAAACAATATTTTTAAACCCAAATAAGTTCACAGTGCTAGTAAACACCCATTACCTGAAGTACTAAAACCAACAACAGTTAAACAGGCTCTCTCTTCTTCTGAATGGAGCTGCTAAAAAATCAAACTTAGGTTATTGTTCCTCCTCACTCTCACCAAAATTTAGTTGGATGTAAGTGGATTTTCAAGATCAAAAGAAATGCTGATGGGTCTCTTCAAAGATATAAAGCCTGTTTGGTTGCAAAAGGCTTCAATCAACGCCCTGGAATTGACTTTGGTGATACATTCAGTCCGGTTGTCAAGCCGGTCACAATCCGTGTTGTTCTACTTTGGCAGTGACAAACCATTGGTCATTGCTACAACTGGATGTAAACAATGCCTTCCTGCATGGTCCCTTGCAAGAAGATGTCTTCATGAGCCAACCACCAAGTTTTACTGATTTAAAAAAGCCTCATCATGTTTGCTAATTAGTTAAAGCAATTTATGGCCTTAAACAGGCACCTTGAACATGGTATCAGTCTTTATGTTCCTTCACATTACAATTTGGTTTTCAATCTTCTCAAAGTGATCACTCTTTATTTATATACAACCATGATTCCATTTGTTGTTATTTCCTAGTGTATGTCGATGATCTCATTGTGATGGGAAATAATTATACATTCAACACTCGGTTCATACAAGCACTTGGTGAGAAATTTTCATTAAAAGATCCCCATGAGTTGTCTCTCTTTCTCAGTGTTGATGTTCACATGACTTCAAAGGGTATTTTCTATCTCAACGTCACTATGTAAGGAAACTTCTTTAGATTGCTAATATGGATGGTGCTAAAGAGGTCTCGACTCTTATTGCCACTGCCTCTTCTTTGCTCAAATCAATTTCTGTTGATCAAGCAGTTGATCCTACAACTTATCGTTAATTGGTTGGCGGCTTGTAGTATTTAAGTCTCACAAGACTGGATATTGCCTTCACGGTGAACAAACTTTCTCAATTTATGCACCGCCCAAACAACTCTCATTGGATTGCTTTAAAACGTCTCCTTAGATATCTCAAGTCCACCATTCAGTTTGGCATTCATATTACACCTCAATCTTCTCGTCTGTCATGCCTTCTCGAATGCCAATTGAGCAGGCGATCCTTCAGACAGAACTTCCACATCTAGATTTATTTTGTATTTTGGAAATATTCCCATCAGTTGGAGCTCCAAAAAGCAACAGATCGTGGCTCGATCATCTACTAAGCTGAATATCGAGCTGTTGCAGCTACTGCTGCTGAAGTCCAGTGGGTCAAGTCACTTCTTCAAGAGCTTGGTCTTAAAGTTCCTTTTCCTACTATCTACTGTGATAATATTTCGACCACCTATACTTGTCATAATCCTGTTCTACACTCTAAGATGAAGCATTTACAAATTGATATATACTTTGTCAAAGATTTGGTTCAACGTAGTGCTCTTCATGTTTCCCACATATCTTCAAAGGATCAACTTGCAAACTTACTCATCAAACCA
The DNA here is from genome assembly GCA_027563575.1 of Erythroxylum pedicellare. Lineage (NCBI taxonomy): Eukaryota > Viridiplantae > Streptophyta > Magnoliopsida > Malpighiales > Erythroxylaceae > Erythroxylum > Erythroxylum pedicellare. The sequence continues at coordinate 30,941,011 of JAOQMP010000003.1, forward strand.
CTTCCCAAGCACCAGTTTCAACTCAACAAATCCAAGATTGGCCTCTTCAATGGTTCTTTAATCTTTCAGGGGAGTGTTAAGGATAAGGACAGAACTCAACCAACAAAAGATTCTCAAGCTCCTTGACCAATTTAAATATGTGCAATCTGTTGTATCAAGATAGTCATAACTATTTAAATTTAAACTGCTTATTCATAAGATTTTGTTATAACTAAAAGCTACTCTTCTCCTGTTAATATCTCTGTAAATGAAGTAATGAATAAAGCCTTCTTATTATTTTTTTCATTCTTATAATCTTTACAAACACTCACCAATGCTAGTAAGAAGAAAGAAGACAGTACCGAATCGAAGAGCTCTCCGTTTCTACTTATTGTAGGTTTTGATCTCCTCACCTAAAAATTCAAGCAAAGCACCTTTTCTAGTTTTCTGAATAAACAAAGATACAGTATTCTGAATTGCATGCGTATTATGTACGTAATAGAAGAGGAAGCCTTTTGTACGCTAATGGGTTACTTTCGTCATTCCAGTAAATTACGGTGCAACTAAGAGCAGAACAGTAAGGAAAAGAAAAGGAAAATTCAAATCACATACGTCGCCGTCTCTTCATACAGAAAGAACAAAACACCTAGATCACAAACAACCACTACCAGCGTCTTTTTACTTCTCAAGCTCTATTCTTTACAAGCGCAAAGAGAGACGAGGGATAAGAAAAGAGAGGGATGGGTTACGTACTGAGGGTGAGATTGGCATCGTTCTTCGCCGGAGCCGCAACGGCGTCGTCTATCGGACTTTATGTTCTTTACAACGATTACAAACTTGCCCATGAATCTATCTCTCAACAGGTCAGAGCACATTTGGGATTTACTGCCTTTCATGATCTTTTGCGTGTTCGTTTGATCGGTGTTGAATGTGGGCTATTAATATGTTATGACTATTAACCTTTGAATTTATACGGGGTTGTTTAAATTGCGTGATGGGCATGAAAAAATATTGAACGGGAATAAGGAATTGTATTTTGTGCCTTTAATTTTTTTTCTGTGAGATGAGGTAACAAGGTAATATATGTTGAAGAGTATACTAATTTTAAATTTTAGTTGGATTTGGGCTGGGACTATAGGTTGATTTCGTTTTCTTGTGGTTTATGTCTCTTGCTTCATCGTTAACAGCAATGGGAAAATGGAGCTTTATTCTAAATTGGCCTGTAACTCTTTACCTTTTTGCTGTAAAGAGAAATAAGTTAGAAAACACTTTAGTAATTTCTACCGTATTTTGGCAATGGAAGTGGGGTTTCAGGAGACAAAAGTCATGGCCACCATTATTTGGATTTCTTGCTAATCAATTTGGATTTCTTCTTTATATTGCTTATCTAAAATGGTGACCATAACCCTAGGCATCTTATTCTATATACTTCTTCTTTAGACATCATTTGTTATGTTTATTTCTTTGTGGTATAAAAGCTGAAATAACCCATCTTACTGATGATTTGGCTACACTATATCTTACTTGAAGATTTGGCTGCCATTACACCTTTAAGATTTCCTCTGCAATGTAAATGAAAAACTAAATTGAATCTAAAATCAAGTTGGAGTTTATTATTGGATGATCAGTGAGATTTTGTTATAACAATATTTGTCATACATTTTGGTGACAAGAGATACATATTTTTTGGTTTCTTACCAAATAGTTTCTAGAGGCCGGGTCTTCATTGTGCCTCATGGTTTCTGTGTACATCTTTGATAACAGGCTTGTGTATTAAGTAAGCTTTAAAGATATTTCGGGGGAGCTATATATGGAGGAAATACAGTAAAACCTTACAGCACTTTTTGATAGAAGATTACCATAACCATATATCCCTCTGTTTGTGTTACAAACGTGATTCTGCTTCTCTCCTTTGTGCCTTTGTTTAATAATTGTCTCTCTTCGTTGGTTGTTTGGAAGTTAGCTATCTAGCCTTTTTGAGGAACTTGACTTGGAAACCAGAAACTAGCGCCTGTTTCCTTTATCCGAAGGACAAGTGGGTATAGGATTCAAAAAACACACTGGATTGTTTCTTTTAGAAGTGTTAAAAGAAGAGTTGAGAGGGTCACTGTCATGTAGGGAGAAGCATGTCATCATCTTCCATTTTATCTTTTGACTATTGGTACTTCAGAAGATACAGAAAGACTATAATGTAATCATCTCACTTTCGGTGAAATTTTTTTTTTCATCCTTTCCTTTTGGTGATTGCTGTCTTTGATGATAAAATCATAATCCCTTAAAGACTTCTGCTTTCTTAATATTACAAGGCTGCTCGGTATCTCAGTATGGGCAGGACTAATGGTCCTTTTTTCTGCAAGCCCAGAGAAACAAATGCTTGATTACTTGCTCATGGACTTGTTGCTTTTGTTTCTTCAGGTGAAAGGCCTTCATGAATCACTGGATAGAAGGATCTCTTTTTTGGAAAAATTGAAACAAACTGAAGTTTCACAACCAGAAGAGACTACAGAATAGGTGCGTTGAGAGGAATTCTACAATCCTGACGTTCTCGCTCAAAATTGATATCATTGTAGCTCTTTTCCATTTATGAGAAATAAACATAAATCGAACTGTTGTGTCGTTTGTGGCTCAGCCATTATAAATTTTATTTGAAGACAACAAGATATGCATTTTCTAATGGATGAATGCTGATGTTGCACGTGAAATATGGGAGGGGATGATTCAAAAGTTTCCTTGCAACCTTACATGCTGGTTACAGAAAGACTTGTTGACTCGTTCCTTGAAAAGTTATGTTACTGCATTTGGTTTGTCCAGAGGTGTCACTTCTGAAATGGGAACTTCTTATGCCAAAATGGATAAGTTTAATACTTGGTCTTATGATGGTGAAACCATCGAAACAGCTAGACTATTTTTTACGTGCTTGAATTTCCAATTATATGAGTTCTCATTTGGGAGTGCACGATTAGCATAAAACCTTCAGCACAGAGTCGCTAAGCCAAATGGGATTACAGGACGAGGAAGCACCAAGTATTCCCCTGACCATATCCCGATCACAGGCTGCCTCTTACAAATTGGATAGGCCTCTAAGACCTGAACACGTGTTCGAGTTGGTCGGGATCCTTAATAATCACTCATCAATGTAATTGAGAAAGATTTCACTAGGTAAGTGAATAATATTGTTGATGGTCTTAAAGTAAATTCGATCCATTTGGCCCACAAGTGAAAATGGTTTAAATATAGAAGTCTGGAAGATTTTTTGGCCGAAGAATTTATGGAGGATCAATGAAAAGTTCAAGACTTTAAGAATTTTAGACAAACGTAATTGATGTGTTTTAAAAAAAAAATCATGCATGGAGTTAGTTAGCCAAAATATAGAGGAATAGATTGAAAGTTGACAGACTAGAATGTGAAAGTTGAGAGAATGATGGACGGTAGTTAATAAAACCATGGCCAAGTGAGCTTGAAGTCAAGTAGTTTCAGGAGGTAAAATTTTAGAACATGGAAGTTACGGAGATAGTGGCAGGTAGTGAGCTAAAATATAAAAGAATGCACAATTATAGCAAAGTATTGCTTAGTTATGAGAAACTATAAATTCACGAGCACTATGTCAAGGGATAATAGACTCAACAATCAACACATTTAATCACAAGACATACTCAAAGCCTGTGGGAGGATTGTAAGCCTTCTTTACTTGATTTGAGTCTAAATCAATGCATATGACTGGATCAAATGTAGTTGTCTTCTAGGTCTATTAAGCCTCTTATGATGTAACTCTCTTCTTTTTTTTAGTGGCACCATCTGTTATTGACAGGGATGAACCTTTGTAGATCCATTCTTGCAAGTACACACATTGACTTAGTGGTGGAAATCAAGCATTTTCTACTCAATTAAGGAGAGTAGCTAGAAATCCTTTTAAGGTTGTCAAGGGATCGTTGACACAAAGTAGGGAAAGGAAGGCTAAAAAAGCCCTCAATGGTTTAATGGTGGATCTCTTTACGAATAGTGAAATTTTGCTACTTCTAGAGAATGAATTTAGACACATCATAATGATCCAAGTGAAAGAGCAAGTTGGAATATCATGGTTATAGAATGTAGTTGACGCCAAACTTCAAGGATATTCGGTATTGGTCTTCCACTATTGTTGGAATTTTAAAGAAATAGTATTTAATTGTAGCTATCTTTGTAATCGATGCTAGTCTTTCTTTATGTTTTTAGGTACGGAGTTCCAAAATAAAATCAATGTTAGAGTTCCACATGTAATTGGTCTAGGACTCATCTTTGGTTTTATATAGTTATGTCTAGAACAAAATTAGTGTCAGTTATGATCCAAGACAGGCACCAGTCTTGTAATGTTTATATATGGTTTTGTTATTTAAATAGAATTCTGTTATTTTAAGAGTTTGTGTTTGGAACTTTATTTCATGCTTACGAGAGACTTAGGGATGTTCATAATTATGAGTTATTGGTTATTACATTGTTATTAAACTATCAAACCATTAGAGAGATTATTCTTCCATCTTTTAGAGTGCTTTTATTTAGGGTTCTCTAAAAACTTTGATATTATCTAGCTTGCTAGTGGCATTCAAAACCCTAAGATATCACTTCTTTTCTAAAGGGTGGCCATTTATACCCTTCTTTTATGTATTTTTATGATTATTTTCATGAATTGACTTATGATTTATAGAATGGGCCTAAACCCTTCCATATTGACACCAAATCTCATTAGTCCTACTATAGAAGGTTGTATTAGAATTCGGCATCAGAGTTTAGTTTTATATGTAGGTTTGTTCTAAATCTCATTGTTTGCATATTCACTATTTGTTTGTTCTAAATCCCATTGTTTGCATATTCACTATTTGTTATTCTAAAGAACAAATTGTTCTTAAGTGTTATATTCCATGTTTTTTAAATTCCATATTAATAAGAAAAACAAAAGGTCAACAAAGTTTTGTGAAAAAAATCCCTAAAAGTTTTATCTAAATTATATACAAAACGACTATTAATTATATCAATCATTAAAGAAAAGTTTATTCCTACTCCAATAAGGATAGAGAATGCTATTAACAAAAGTATTACATTTATCTAGTTGTTCTACTCCACAGTCATTATTTCATTCTTATCAAATTTTTCTTCTTACTATTGAGTCAACTTGGGTTTCTTTAAACTTAATTTTTATTTTGAGTTTTCTTTTTCATTGACATCTATATTCGTTTCTTTATTTTCTTTTTGCCTAAATTTGTTTCTTTGGGAATATTTGATGAAAGGAGGAGAATTCAAACTAACTTTATTGATTTAGATTTCTTAGTTTGAAAATAACCTTTATCCAAGAGCTTAGGTTAAAAGTTAAATGAATTCTCTGAGTGAAACATATAAGGAAATGCTTTTACTACTAACTTTTCATGAAGGTACATCATGAATCAAACTCAAAAGAAAAATCAATGTTATCCAAGTTCATTTTAAACATCTTATGCGATAATTTAGCAATGTCACAGAGAGATGTATAAGCATGATACTGTAACAACTAGACTATAATGTAATCCACCTCCAACTGCAAGGATGGATGAATTTTGAGGCAAATGGAGTTAAAGGTGTTGCCAACTACTTAAGAGAGCTCAACCTAAGGAGTGGTAGAGGAGGAAGAATGGGGAGACAAGGAGGGGAAGTATTTGGTGTAGGATAATAAAGAGAATATGGAAAAAAAGGGTGTATGATGAAAGAGTGGATAACAATATAGGGAGTATCAAGATGGCGATATCACCTTTTGTAAGAAAGATAGATCTTGCTACATTCTTAGAGTGGCAGAAGTAGGTGAAGTTAGTGTTTGATTGTTAATAAGTTTTTGACGAAGAAATAGGTAAGGTTATTGCAATAGAGTTTAGAGAAATTGGTGGGATTAACAAATTTTCACTAGATTGAGGAACCAAGATCCATCAATCAAAACTTACGAAGAGATAAATTTTTTTATAAGGAAGTAATTTATATCAAAGTTTATTATAAGGAGCTCTATCAAAGATTATAGATGCTAACTTAAGGTTCTAGAAATATAAAGGAGTATTACAAAAAGATAAGGTTTCTACAGATAAAACAAACGTGGAAGAAGATAGGGAGATGATAGTGGCTTGATTTATTTGTAGGCTAAAGAAATCAGCAATGTCATGGAGTTACACCATTATATAGAGATAGAACACATGATGTAAATAGCCATGAAGGTAGATATACATCAATGTCATAGAGTTACACCATTATATAGAGATAGAACATGTGATGTATATAGACATGAAATAGAAACCTACTAACAATTTTGGAATCTCTATATAGTTCTTCATCATGGAGCAGACCTTAAGAATAAAAAAGGAAGATAAGGCTTTATAGCCTAAATATGAAGTAACTAAGTAGAAAGTGTAGGCCAAATCTAAGGTTGACTATGCTTTCATAACTAAGAATTGAGACATCAAGTATTTTAAATGCATGGGGATAGAACATATAGCATCCCAATATCTTAACAAGAGACTGATGATAGTGAGGATGGATGGTGAGTATGTGTCATAAAGTGTAGAAGAAGCGAAGCATTAGATGTTTATATCAAAAGATGCTAGTAATAAGGAGTCCATTGAGACCTAAGATGGGGAGAATATTGGTCATCAAGAGTGTGTTAGACATGAAGATAGGAGATGATACGAATCAGCGAAGAGAAAATATTTTCCATATTCGATGTTCCATTAATGATCAAGTCTGTAATATGATAATAGAAGGGGAAGGTGCAATATGATAATAAAAGGGGAAAGTTAAACTAATATAACTAGTATAGAATTGGTGAACAAGTTAGGACTGTCAAACATCTAAAATTTTAAACCATATAACCTATAATGGTTACCTGAAAATGGAAAGGTTATAATAACAACACAGGTGATGATTTCTATTTCTATTAGGAGGCACAAGGATGAGATTTTGTATAATATGGTTCTCATGTAAGCGAAACACACTCTTTTGGGACGTCCTTGGTAATTTGATCGAAGGGCTACACAAGATGGGTGTAAAAACAAATATTCTTTCATAATAGATGACAAACCAATCACTCTTGCTTCATTATCTCCAAAGTAGGTGTATGAAGACCAGCTCAAGATATATGCGAGTGAGCAAGAGAAAGAAAGGATAGAAAATAAGAGAAAAGACTTGGGGAAATTTGAAACACTTTGGATAAAGAAAATATAAGAGCGAAATAAAAAGGAAAAGGTATGAGCTTAGTAGCGACAATGGGTGATGATAGAGATGCATTCTTGGCTAAGCGTCAGATGTTTTCTTTTGTTTATAAAGGATTTTTTGTTTTACAAAGTTGTATGTCTCTTTTTTAGGAGTTTGATGATCTCTTCCAAGAGGATATACTAAGTAGATTACCACATATGCAAGAAACTGAGCATTAAATTGGCTTCATTTTGAGTGTGTAAATTCTAAATAAGCCAGCCTATCAGAAAAATTTAAAGGAGACTAAAGAGATACAAAAGCAATTTGAGGATTTTTTTTAGAGAAGGAATATATGAGAGAGAGTAAGCAAGTGTGTAGTTCCTATTTTTGCTAGTAATAAAGAAAGATGGAACTTGGATAATGTGTGTAAATTGGCATATAATCAACAAAATCATTATAAAGTATCAACATTCTATTTCTATATTAGATGACATACTTGATGAGTTGTTTGATTCTTCTTTATTCTGTAAAATTAATCTAAAGTATAGGTATTATAAAATTAGGATTAGAGAAAGAGATGAATGCAACTTCCTTGGAGAGTAAATATGGATTGTATAAATGGTTAGTGTTGCTTTTTAGATTAACTTATGCACTTGATACTTAAGCAAGAAAATTTATATGCTAATTTGAACAAATATATGTTTATCACTAAATAGGTTATATTTCTTGGTTATGTGGTAAGTGCAAAAGAGATAGATGTATATGAGGAGAAAGCGGGAGCTATTAGAGAGGATCTAATACCTAAAATTGTGAGTGATGTTATATTTCTTATAGGCTGGCTAGTTTCTGTAAGTGATATGTTAAGAACTTTAATATAATTACTACACCACTGATTGAGATAGTGAAGAAGAGTATAGGGTTTAAATAGGGTAGAGATCAAGAGAAAGTATTTAGTCATCTTCATGAGATTGTTAGATTAAATGGAGTTTTTAGAATTATAATGTCAAATAGAGATGTTAAGTTTTTTAGATACTTTTAGAAAAGGTTATAGGGGAAATTAGGAACTAAGCTATTATGTTCTACAATTTATCATCCAAAAATTGATGGATAGACTGAGGTGTAGGACTCTAGGGGCATTATTGTATGCTATTATAACTAGGAATCTTAGAACTTAAGAATAGTTGTTGCCTATTATTGAGTTCATTTAAAATATAACTGCCCATAATGCCATAGATTTTACAACATTTGAGATCATTTATGGATTTAATACATTATCTCTTTTAGATCTTATGCCTATTCTTTTAAGCGAAAGGAATAACTTGAATGGTATGAGAAAAGTTGAGTTGGTGAAGAATCTTTATAAGAAGACAAAGCTGAACAGTACAACAAGTATGAATGTAACTGATACGTAGGGTCTGGGGAGGTCCAGTAGTACAAAGCAGAACAGTGAGAAAAACAATTAACAATACATCAAGAAAACTAATAAAGGGAGGAAGGAAATGATGTATGAAAATAAAGATTGGATTTAGATGCATTTGTGAAAGGAAAGGTTTCCAAGTAAGAGTAAATCTACATTACATCTAAAAGGAGATTTGTCATGTTAGTATGATGTTCATTCTACTTTTACTGTGGTTATCTTTACTCCATTTGATTTTGTAGATGTAAGTAATAATTCAAAGACAAATCCTTTTAATAAGGGGGAGAATGATTGTAAGCAAGTATCTACTACTTAATTAAGCAGAGATACTAGAGATCTTTAAAAGGATATGAAGAGACCATTGACGTAAAGGCGAAGAAGGCTGAAAGCCTTCAATAATTTAATAATGGATTTCTACACAAAAGTGAGGTTTTACTACTACTAGGATATGAATTTAGAATTGTCATAATGATTTAAGTGAAAGAGAAAACTAAAAAATTGCATTTGTATTATGTATTTGACACTAAAATTTAAAGATAACTGATGCCAGTCTTGCATTATTTCTAGAGCGTTGAAGAATTAGTATGTAACCAATGTCATAGTCATTCTTATGATAAGATATTATTTGGTTATATTAATTGGAATTATCTTTTTTGTTTTGGCTATATTTTGATGCTTAAATAGGAAAATTATTATTTGTTTTTTCAAGAGGCGACAAATGGAGATTGCATTAAATTTAAGCATTATTGGTCAAAATCATGAATTTTGAAAAAAGTGGATAGATTACTGCAATGAATAAGGCAAGATCACGCTTAAAGCCAGTTTCAACTTAAGAGTTTGAATTCGATTACAAAACTTATTTCCATCCTTATTATGCTTGGATTTAGATTTGTTTAGATAGGATTCTTTGCAAGATAGAAGTAGGCTAGGTTTTGAGTAGGAAAAGAAGGGGAAAAAACACATCCTACACCTTCTCCATTGTTCTCTTTCATTTCTTAGTAGTTTTGTCTCAATATTTCATCTTTTCTTCTATATTGATGTTGGAATTAAAGTTATGTGTTGCTAAATCCAAATATTCTAATTAAAGGGATTCAACTCTAGTTGTAACTTTGTTTAGTTTTGTTCTAAACTTATATTCATGTTTTAATTCAAGTATTCTTATTTTGTATTATTATAGTTCATGAATAATTAATATTGATTAATTTAACAAATTAATTTGATGTTGATTAATATATAGTTATCCATGAATTCAATGATCAGTAATTATCATCAAGGATTGATATAAGTAGCAAATGGGTTATTTATAAATTTGTATATTTAACTTATGAGAAAAAAGAAAACTAAATTGAATGCTTATAACTATCTAAATTATTTAATTTCTAATATAGTCTTTTTCACTAAGTTTAATGCTATAATTTAAATGATATGGAATGTTATCATACCCAATCAATAGATAGTAAGTTTTTGTTTGTATGTTGGGTTTGAACCAATTAATTTAGAAAATTTTGATACTTATTATAACTATCATAATATATTTCGAATTAAATGCTTGAATTGTGAAAATTATTCTTTTTAGACCAATGATTAATGTTACAGTTTGATGTGATATGTCCCTTGAATTGGAGTTAGATACCATTGAATTTCTTACTCTTTATATTCAGTTGATTTATTTTAATTCATTGTTATTTTAGTTCATTAGCTAATTAATCATAAATCCCCTCCTTGTTCTGTCATTTGAAATTAAGAAACTAGTTTTTATTTCTCTTGAAATTTAACCTGGTTCCATAACTAACAGAAGAAGTTAGCGAATTGGAATTAATTTTGAGGGCTTTAACAACTTGATCAAAATTTTGGTATCATTGTTGGGTAACTATTTTAGTTTCATTGTATTATTTTATAGTTTACTATTAATCTCTTATCTTGTATGACTCGTTCTTCTAAAATAAGTGAATTGTAATATAATCCAAAAATTGATAAAGTAATGCGTCATTTAAGGAAAGAGACTAAGTAAGGAAAAGGTCATTCACCTCCAAAAGTGAAAGTTAAGATAGACTTACTAATTGATGAAGATTCTAATTTCCAATAAGTTGAAGAAAAGATGAAAAATCCTAACACTAGAACTTTGAGGGAGTTAGTGGCAACAAATTTGAATCAACAACTCTTATGAATACGATTTTCAGATGTTGAGGTAGATTTTGAATTGAAATCTGGTTTAATTCACTTACTCCTTATTTTTCGTGGTCTTATAAGTGAAGATCCAAATAAACGCTTAAAAGAATTTCATGTTGTTTTTTTCGAGACAACAGAAAATAAATTAATATTAGAGCCTTTCCATTCTTATTGAAAGATAAGACAAATGATTAGCTATATTATCCTCCCTCTAGCTCAATGATAACATAGAATGAGATGAAAAGGTTGTTTACAGAGAAGTTCATTCCTAAATCATTAGCAGCCAATATTAGAAAGGAGATATATAATATAAGACAATTCACTAGAGAAATATCATATGAATATTAGGAGAGGTTTAAGGAGTTATCTACTAGTTACCCCTACCATCAATTTCTTGACTAACTTTTGATTCAGTACTTTTATAAAGGGTTATTTCCAATGGATAGGAGTATAGTAGATGCAGCTAGTGAATAAGCTTGATAAATAAAACACCTAAAGTGGTCAGATAATATCAAATATGGCCGAAAATTCTTAACATTTTGGGATAAGGATAAATGGAGTTGTTAAGAATGTGAATGAGGTAAATAATATGAACCTTAAGGATAAAATTTTGGATCTAATTGCTCTAGTTCATCAATTGGTTGTAGGTTAATTGCAATTAATAAGAGCATGAGGAATACATTCATTCTCTGGATGTCATACGAATATGTTCCATACATTACAATAAGATTCCCTTCAAGAAGTTAACGCAATAGAGAGATTTCTTGGTCAACCTTAACAAAAATATGACCCTTATTCTAATCATTATAATCCAAGATGGAGGGACCATCTAAACTTTAGCGATGGAAATCAAGGAGGGCAATAAAGATACCAACCTCATAATTTCAATAGACAACCTTAAGCACCTACATATGCTTAATCTCAATTTTTAAATTCAGGTATATCTTTGGATGAAATTATTAAGGCACTTACTACTAATACTCAAAATTTTCAACAGAAAACAAAGGCAAGCCTTCAAAACTTAGGAAATTAGAACGTTCAATTTACCAACTCGATTAGTTAATTGGAAGCTCAGGCAATAAGAAAATTACCTTAAAAAATGATGGTGAATCTGAAGAAGAAACTGAGTGCAATGACATTGAGAAAGTGGTAAGGAACTTCAATATGGATCTTCCATATAAATGGAGGTAGAAAAGTATGACAAAGACAAAAAGAAAGATGAAACTCCAACTTAAAAATAAATAAAGTTAAAAGATTATTTATCTTCGTCAATATTAACTAATACAACTGTACCCCCTTTTCCTTACATCTTGGCTAAATCAAAAGAAGAGGAATATGTAAGAGATATCTTAGAGACATTCAACAACAACACTGAGTAGAAATTTCATTGACATATGGGATCTAGGAAGGTCTAATACATGGCCTTACCCCTAATTAGTTGAGAGATTGTTTCCAAATGAGGGAAAAATTAATAATAATAATAATCGTAATCATAATCGTAATCATAATCATAATCATAATAACCAAAGATAAATATTGATTATCTTTATCATATAAATGCTGAAATTACTATAACTCACAAGAAAATGTTGCCTTTTGTTTTGCAAACTTTGAAGATAGAATTGAAGGCCTTACCTGATCACCTAAAGTATGTATATTTCGATGAAGAAGAGTCATTACCTGCGATCATCTCAAAAAGATTAACTACAGGGTGAGAGGAAAAGTTATTATCACTACTTAAGGAGTACAAATTTGCAATTGGTTGCTTTAGTAGACATAAAAGGCACTAAGCCTAGCAATTTGCATGCACAGGGTTGTTTTGGAAGAGAATGCTAAGCCAATAAGGGAAACCCATAGAGACTCAATCCAACAATAAAAGGTGTGGTAATGAAAGAGATTCTAAATCTTTTAGATGCAAGTATAATCTATCTAACCTCAGATAGTGAATAGGTAAGTCCAGTGCATATTGTGCCAAAAAAATTTAGGATAATAATTTCATGAAACCAAAATGATGAGTTGGTACCAATAAGAGTATTTGTATACACTTTAGAAACTTAGACACTATCCAATTACTCTTTGTAGGTCAAATCTTTGAAGGACTTGCAAGTAAATCATTTTTTAAAACTTTTTGGATGGTTTTTTAGGTTATTATCAAATAGTAATTTCTCAAGAAGATCAAGAAAAGACTACCTTTACATGTCCTTTTGGAACATATGCCTTTAGGTGAATGCCCTTTAGTCTTTGTAATGCTCTAGGTACATTTCAAAAATATGTGATGAGTATATTTTTGGAATATATGAAGAATTGCATTGATGTAGTCATGGATGATTGTATTGTTTATGGAGATTCATGTGATGATTGCTTAAATCATTTATCTAAGGTTCTTAAAAAAAATATTAAAACGAATTTGGAGTTAAATTATGAAAAATGTCATTTAATGGTTAATCAAGGCCTCATTTTGGAACATCTAATTTCATCCACGGGCACATAAGTTGATAAAGCAAAAGTGGATTTAATTATAAGCTTACCTTATCCTACAAATGTTAGGAAAGTTTGATTTTTCTTACGTTTACAAGATTTTACTACAATTTTATTAAAGAATTTTCAAGATTGCAATACCATTATCAAAGTTGCTACAAAAAGATGATCCATTTGAATTTGGAAAAGATTATAAGGAAGTTTTTGACAAACTCATGACATTATTAATAAGTACACCTATTAATTAGCCACCAAATTGGGATCTACCATTCAAGATCATATGCGATGCTAGCAATTATGCAATGGGAGATGTTTTATATCAAAGAATTGGGAAACTAAGTCTTATTATATATTATGCTTCAAGAACATTGGATGCTACTCTATGCAATTATTATACAATTGAGAAGGAGCTTTTAACAATTGTTTTTACTTTAGATAAATTTAGATCCTAATTTTCTTGTCTCTAAAGTTATTGTATATTTTGACCATACAACTTTAAAATACATTCTAGTAAAGAAGAAGTCCAAATCGAGGTTGATAAGATAGATTTTACTACTTCAAGAGCTTTATTTGATAATAAGGGATAAAAAAGGAATATAAAATTCAATGACAGACCATCTATGAAGGTCTTTAAAAGATTGATATATTTTACCTATTTCTAAAACTTTTCCTAATGAGTAATTGTTCTAGATAAAAGGTTTGGTTCCATGGTACATAAACCTTGATAATTATTTAGCTACTGGAACTTTACCTAATTACCTCAGTCAGTCTATGAAGGATAAGATAAGAAACGAGGCAAAATATTATGTTTAGGATGAACAATACTTATGGAAGTTCTGCTCAAATCAAATTATTAGGCGTTATGTGCCAAAGGATGAACATCATTTTGTCTTAGCTTTTTGTCACAATTATACATGTGGTGATCACTTTGGCCCCAAATGAACTATTAGAAAAGTTTTAAATGGTGTATTATATTGAGAGACTTTGTTTAGAGATGTTTATATGTTTTGTAAAAGTTATGATAAATACCAAAAGACAGGTAACGTATCTCGTATAAATGAAAAGCCTCAAATCCCAATTATTATAGTTGAGGTATTTAATGTATGAGGTATTGATTTTATAGGACATTTTCTTTCATCTTGTGGTTTTCCTTATATACTTTTGGTTGTTAATTATGTTTCAAAGTGGGTGGTAGCAGAAGCCATTAAGACTGATGATTTTGCAATTATCGTAGGTTTTATAAAGTCTAATATTTTCAATACATTTGGAGTTCTATAAGCCATTATTAGTGATCAACAAGGCCATTTTTGCAATAGAGTAGTGATAACATTGTTTGAAAAGTATGGAGTACATCATTAAGTAGCTACTAGATACCATCTACAAACAAATGGACAATTAAAAGTATCAAATAGAAAAGTGAAATCTATATTAGAAAAGACTATGAATCGTGTTTAAGTGGATTGGAGTTTACGTCTAAACAATGCTCTTTAAGCATACTATACAACCTACAAAACATCAATAAGAATGTCTTCTTATTAATTAGTTTTTGGTAAAGCTTGTCATTTATCAATAGAGATTGAACATAAAGTTTATTGGGCGGTGCAAAGTTGTATTGTGAATTTGGCAAAACTTAAGGACAATTGTAAGAGATAGAGAAATTGAGGATGGATGTTTACAAGAATTTGAGAATCTACAAAGAGAAAACAAGATTGACGTATGATAGCATCTGAGAAAACAATTTGAGGTGGGACATAAAATGTTATTATATAATTCTCGATTAAAGCTTATGTCAAGTAAGTTAAGTTATAGATGACTTAGCCATTTTGTTGTCACTAATATATTTCCTCATGGTGCATGGAAATAAAAATATATTGAAACCATTTTATGAGGAGATGTTGGTTTCAAGTGTGGTGGATATTAATTTGGCACTTTCTCAATACATAGAAGTTTGAGAAGAAAAAGGCCCATCGAGCATAACAATATTAAATAATTGCACTTTTTGAGAGGTAACTTAAAATATGATAGTTTTTATTAGTTCTGTATTAGTCATATATAGTTTTCATTTGCATGTTTTTTAGATGTTAGTTTATTGGCTTAAGGGAGAAATGGGTCTTAAACTTCCAAAATACTAAAATTCATAAGGCGAGATCACGTCTCATGTAATTCAGCTATTAGGATCAAAGATTCAAAATTCCAAAATACTAAAACTCATAAGGCGAGATCACGACTTAAGAGATTTAGCTTTACGGAATGGAACCTTTGAAATTCCATAATATTAACATTCATAAGACATGATCATGCTTTATATATGTTAGTAGTTTGTTTGGTTTTAAAGAAAATAAATTTTTTTCAAATAAATAAAATATTAAAAATAGAAAATAATATTTTTAAAAAATAAAATAAAATAAAATATTGTTTATTGAAAAAAGAAAAACCTTAATTTCATATGTTTATTTTTCAAGAGCCCCATAAAACCACAACAACAGCCCTACAACACTAGGCACTCCATTCCCAAGTAACCTCTCAGTAATATATGAATCTCAATAATAAACGCACCATAGCAACGCATGCCATGCCTAGCAGCATACTAGGTGCACCAGCTCTAGCCCACTAACATAACAATGCAATCAACCAACTCCAAACATCACACTATAGTAATGACCAACACACCAATGTTGCACCCCAAGCTATTGTACATAGCTACAACGCCCAGTCAACACCAACACAAATACTAATTTCATGCACAGTCAACAACCCCACAAAAAAACCACCAATGCCTAGGAAATTTGGTTCTCTACTAGTATTGCCTTCATGTCCTATTTATTTTATAGTTTTTACTTAATTTTTATGAAGTACTTTTAATTGCTTTAATTTTTATATTAGTTATGACGATTATTTTATTTATATTATAAATAATTTCTTTAATTTTTATATTATTTATGACGATTATTTTAGTTATTTTATAACTAATTTTCTTATTTATAATTGTCATAATTATGGGACAATCAAAAGAAACTAATCGAACAACTGTTAAAGATAAGTCTCAGGTGAATCCAACAACACAAAATCAATCCAACATCGGACCTACCATAAGTACCCATAGGAAGCAAGACTCGAATAGCTAAAAACACATTTATCTAACCACCAATTGAATCAAACCTATACAGACATCTCACTTTAACTCTAAGAAAGAAAATAATGGTATATGGCTCTCAAAAACTGACATATTAATGAAGGTAAGTATGTGCGTTATCCTTTCTTTAAAGAATTGCATATCAAAGAAAATTTTGATAATTAGCTTATTGCCATAAGTTGTAGATATTTTATGTTGATTCATTGTTCGGTCTTTATTTAATTAACTAGGGAGTATTATACTAATTTTAAATTTGATAAATTAAATACTTTTACTTTACATAGTCCTGATTTGGTATAGTATAGCTTAATGGGTGTCGAATTTAAACAAAACATCACTGATTTAAATTTGACCTTAAAGTTGATAGATAAGGAATAAGCTAATTTGACTCAATATAAAGAATTAGTTATGGATTATGGTGAATTTGATTCTTCAAGAGTGTCAAAATCAATATCTTCTGACCCATTGACCCATTGGTTTATCTTATTAGTAAATCTAAGGGTAGTGAACTTAATAAGCTTAAATGGATTTATATGCAACATTTCTTAGTTTTTAATTATTCAGGAAGAAAGACCACGACGTACTTGCACTAATGCTAATTATTTTTCTTATTTGGAGCATAGTAAACAAAGTACACATCAATTTGGGAGCTTAGTTGGCTATATAGTTTAACATTGTTATCTTTTCTAACAAGAATTTATATGTCGGTTCCTTTATTACTCATCTAGCTATTAATCACAATTTGATTGATATGACTAGCACTAATATGCATATAGCTTATGAGATGGAACTGTTGGATAAGGTTTGTTTAAGTAGGATGCAATTACTCGAGAAAAAAAAGGGAACATTTTGTTTTATACCACATGATCCCCCTAGAGAGATTCATCATCAACACACCAAGAGGATCATGATGTTTCACCAATTATATATCTTCCAGCTCCACCAATTTGAACTGAGCATCATTTTTAGCTAGAGGGGTTGGAACATCAATTTTCTAAATTGGAGAAGAATTTGGATGCTTTGTTGCAATTCGTGGGGCTGATAACTCTATGTCCATTGACACCATAGTACATTTCATTTCAGAAACTCATAACTTAGGGTATTCTTCTACTATATGTTTTATTTTATGTTGAATATTTTTGTAGCTTGTGAGCATCTTGTGCATAAATTAGGGACAGTGCATGATTTAGGTGTAGGAAAGCACTAAAATATATATTATGATGAACTTTGCGATTTTTTCTTGAACTCATGAATAATATGATTCATATATTGATTATTTCTTACGATAGCCTTAAAAATTTACAATTGATGTTTAAAAATAATCCCTAAGTTAGGATACATTTTTTGTTTAAGTTATAATGTATGAGAGAGATAAGCATGATTAGTGTTTTTCATCAAACTACTTTAAGTATCTCACTGGTTTTGGTAAATGAAAGTTTACAAAACTTGATGCATTTGATACCTATGTAAGCTTTGAGCCTAAGAGCATTCATCACATTTATACTTATACATTTCTTTTTATGGTGTGTTATCAAACATAGCTTGTTTATGTTAGAACTTGCTTTTGAATACATACTAAGACTATATTTTTAATGAATATATGCATTGAGATGATAAGGGCGTTAGGATAACCATTATTGACCTAAACAAGCCAACCTTAATTTTTATCTCTAGAAAACCAATTTGAGCCTGAATCTTTCTTTTCTTGAATACTAACCTTGTTACAAGCCCTTTTTACCCTTTTTTTAGTTGATATCCTTAATAATTTTGAGCTATAAATTAAAGGAATTATATCAATCTTATTTGCATAGGACTTTAACTATTTCGATACAAAATAAATATGTTGATTAAAGTTACATTATTTTGATTTTTCAGTTTCTATAGAATGGGGGAGACGTATAGTAAAAAAAATCTCCTTTTTTTTCTTGCTATGAAAAGTAAAAAAAATGAGATGATTAAAATGATGTTATTTGAATCAAGTGAGTTTAGAATTGATTTAAATTGAAATTTGTGTAGATAAGTTTATATGATTTCCTTTAATTTGTTTAACCTAAAACTTCTTTTTGTCATACCTTACATAAGCCATGTTATAACCCTTATCAAGTCCCTTTGATTTATATTAAGTTTATTTTTTATGGTAGTGGAAATATGATTCATAAGCAAGCTTACAGAAATAACTTGTTATGCTTTGATTTGAGAGCTTGATGAACCGTAAACACTTTGAGTGTATAGAGTGAAATTTATAAGAGGGTGTCAAGTCTTGTTTCTTTTGATTTTGATGGAATTTATGAGATGTTATATTTTAATTCTAACAATGTGTCCTATGAGTGTTTATTCTCCCAATTATTATTTTATTCTAATCCTTTAATGTGTGTTAACTTTTGGCACATGTCTGGGTAACATGAAAGAAGATGAGAGTAATTTTGAGATATTTCTAGGTAATATGAACAAAGATGAGAGGCTATTATAAGGATGATTGATGTATGAATTAATGTATGCTTAAGGACGAGCATGAGTCCAGTATGGGGGAATTTAATAAAAAGTTATTTGGTTGTGTTAATTAGAATAATCTCTTTTGTTTTGGCTATATTTTGGTGCTTAATAGGAAAATTAATATTTTGTTTAGGAGATGACAAGTGGAGATTGAATTAAATTAGAGCATTATTGGTCAAAATCATGAATTTTTTAAAATAGTTGACAGTTTACTGCAGTGGATAAGCCGAGATCATGTTTAATGTCAAATTCACCTCAAAAGTTTCAATTCAATTAGGAAACTTATTTCCATCCTTATTATGTAGGGATTTGGATTTTTCAAATAGTAATTTTTGCAAGACAGAAGTAGGCCAAGTTTTAAGTAAGAAAAGAAAGGAAAAACACATCATACACCTTCTCTATTATTCTCTTTCTTTTCTTAGTAGTTTTCTTTCAAGTTTTCATCTTTTTTTTTCTATTTTGGGTGTTTGAACTAAAGTTATATGTAGCTAAATCCAAATATTTTGATTCAAGAGGATCCAAAACTCTAGTTGTAACCTTGTGAGGTTTTGTTCTAAACATAGATTTATGTTGTAATTCAAGTATTCATTGTTTTGTGTTCTTATATTTCATGAATAATTAATATTGATTGGTCTAATAAATTAATTTGATGTTAATAATTATACAGGTATCCATGAATTTAGTGATTTGTAATTATCATGGAGGATTGGTACAAGTAGTAAATAAGTTATTTATGAATTTACCTATTTTACTTATGAGAAACAAGAAATCTAAATTAAATAGTTGTAGCTATCTCAACTATCTACAACTATTTAATTTAGGGTCTAGTTTTTTCACTAAGCTTATTGCTATCATTGAATTGATATGAAATGGTATCATATCAATTCAATCAACTGATCGTAAATTTTGGTTTGAATGCTAGGATTAAAACAATTGATTTAGGAAAAATTAAGATGTATTATGACTATCATAATATATTTTGGATTAGCTTTTTGAATTATGAAAATTATTCTTTTTTGACCAACGATCAATGTTACAATTAAATGAGATATTTCCCTTAAATCAAGATTAGATACCATTAAATTTCTTAACCTTTATATTCAGTTGATTTATATTGATTTCTTTATTATTTTAGTTCATTAGTTAAATACCCACCTTGTTTTGTCAATTGAGATTAAGAAACAAGTTTTTAGTTCTTTTGGGAATTGACCTAGTTCTACAACTACTATAAGAAGTTAATGAATTGGAATTAATTTTGTGGGCTTTAACAACCCGATCACCTTATAACTAGCATTAGTTTTTACTAAATTTTATGGTTTAGAGTTTCAAGATAAATTGGCACTGGAGTTTCACATGTAACCAGTATCAGACTTGTCTTTGAATTATCTAAAACAAAATCAGTGCTAATTAAAGCTTAAAACAAGTGCCAATTTTTTACTATTTACAAATAGCTTTTTAAATTTTGATAGGAATTTGTTATTTTAAGAGTTGATTTCCTTTTAAAACACTAGTTTTAAAGGTTTCATTCTTATAAAAGGCTTATAGATGTTTGTAATCGAGAGTTATTAATAATTACATTGTTATTAAATTATCAAATCATTATAGAGATTAGTCTTCTATCTTTTAGAGTGCTTTTACTTAAGGTTCTTTAAAAACTTCAATTCTATTTAGCTTGCTAGTGACAATCAAAGCCTAAGATCATATAATCATAATTCCTTCTTTTCTTAAGTGTAGTGATTTATATTCTTCTTTCACATGTTTTTGTGTTTGTTTTCGCGGATTGACTTATATTATATAGAACAGTCCTAAATCCTATCATATTGATATCAAATCTCATCAATCTTATTGGTTAGGATCGTATCAACAGGTTAACTCTCAAATTGTCAATTTAAGTGGTAATGGTCTATGAATAAGAAACTTACAAGCCTGTATATCTATAATTTCAATCTCTAATAAGAGATCTTCCTCCAACAACTCATCCTTAGAAGGAAGGGGATTCTCATAATCTATTAAAGTTTACACATATGAATTTAGAAGGGCATTGACATTTTTCTCTTTTTGAAATTTAGGTTCACTTGTCCCCTAAATTTGTTAAAAGTTTAAGTTCTTTCATCCATCAAAGATAGGAATAAAAATTGGTTCTTTATTCCATAAGTTTTCTTTGATGTTTATTTGGACTGTTCTCAAGTATAGCATTTGGGCCATATCAGCTAGAAAATTTACTCAAATTTTTCATTTAGTACATGAAGCTAAATAGTTCTAAGAAAAGATCAATATTTTTAAGTGATAAGTCATTTGAAAATAAGAGATGACACATCATGAGTAAGGTGGAGTTGACAGGAAAATGATTAATACAACAACCAACACACTAGGTTGTCAAAAGTTAGCTGAAATGCAATACAATTATTAATTAAATGTTTTTTTATCTCTTTTAAATAAATAAGTATTAAATACTCACTAAATAAAGTTTCAAGCTTATATAATTCTATCAATGTGGTCTATTGATGAAATTAGAGGAGGAAACTAACGTATACTGATTATTTGGACCTCTCTTTTGAAGTCAATTAGTTTATATCCTAGATCTCTCTTAATATTCCCTCTTTCGAAGTCAAATAACTCATCTTAAGCTTCTTTTGACAACTCATTCCTTAAGTCTCTCTTAATATATAGTTCCTCTCCTTACTACATTCTCATCATTTAATACTTTTTATATTTGTAGATAAGTCTCTTAAACTTGAATATGTGTGAGAGTTGATCATAATCTCAAAGTATTGCTTGTCTTATATATTAAAAAAAAACTCTCTCACTAAGTAAGTAGATAATAAACATCTAATTCCTCCTTTTTAAAAAAGATTGAAATTTGATTTTAAGGTGATAATGTCTAATGTTTTAAAAATGGGACGAAAACTAAACTGACAAGATAAGAAGTTTAAAAATTAAAAAGCTCAACTTGTACTGTTATAAAACTAGTATGCAATAAAGATTGAACAAAATTAAAGAAAATATGATTGGAGAAGGAGACTATCTTTGTTTATTGAAGAGATTGAAACTTAAATGACGAAGTATACTAATAAATGAAAATTAACTAGTTTATTTTAGTTCATAAAATCATGTTAGTTTAGAAAAAGTGGTCGATTAATTAATAAATTATGATTTTTAATAACAAGGGTTATTAAGATAAATCAAACTAATGAATTAAACGGTTCAAAAAATTTTACGATTAAATTAATAAAATTAAGTCAGTTTTTTAAGGATTGAGAAATGTCTACACAGAAATCACTTGTGTTACTATTATAAAAGAACACTAAAATCACTAATCACAAATAATATTACAAATCTACATACAGATCATAAAGAGAAGCTTCACTGAGGGACATGACAAATCTACACATAGTATTAAGGATAAGACCATGACCAAGTCTTCCATTAACTGAAGTTATTTCCTATTCTTTAGGTGTAATCTAGTTTGATATTTTTTTGTTACACTTTGTTATTTCCCTTACTTGTATCTATTTAAACATACACTCAATCTTGTAAATAAATGAGGAAATACATGTTCATCATAATCTTTACATGGTATCAGAGCCTAAGCCTAACGGCAAAAAATTTTTTCCAGTTTCCTGCCTCCTTCGTTATTTTGTTTTTCGAGCCATCACGACCAACGACAACTCTTCCTCCTCTGCTACAATTGTTGCTACCAATCCCTCGTCAGAATCAAATCTCATTGTTCTCAATATGGATATTCAAGGAGACTCAAAACTTGATGGAACGAACTATTCGTCATGAAAGATTCTCATTAAATCGTTGTTGTTTGGCTATAATCTCATGGGATATATAGATGGAACATATCCATGTCCTGTTGAGAATCAAACTCTGTGTAATTCCTAGATTCGACAAGATCGCTTGATTCTATATGCAATCCTGTCATTTGTTTCCTCATCTGTTGTTTCCTTGCTTGGTTTGGCTACAACCTCGTATCAAGCCTGGTCTCTTCTCTCTCGTATGTATGCCGACAGGTCCCATTCCAAATTGATGTCGTTGAAGGAAAGATTGATTAATCTCAACAAAAATGATTCTACTGTTACTGCGTATTTGAACAAAATAAAAACCATAGTTGATGAAATAGCCATGGTTAGCACTCCTGTAGGTGACACAGATTTGGTTATCAATACCTTAAATGGTTTAGATGAAAATTTCAAAGAAATCAGTGCGGCTATTCGAGCTCATGAAACACCCATTTCATTTTCGGATCTTTATGAACAACTACTCGACCATGAGAGTTTTCTATTACGACAGAATCGGCAGCCTCCAAATCAGTCTCATGGTGTTGCTACAACTGCCTTTCAAGCATCCCGTGCGCCAGCAACAAGGTCTCCACGCTCAGGACAATACCAGACTAATCAATCCTCCCAACAATGCCCCGGCTCACTGCAACACGACTCTAACAAGTCTGGGGCACCTAGGCAGTAGCATTAGTGTCCAAGTCCAGCTACTCAGCAACCTGTCGTGTGCCAATTTTGTGAGCAACTAGGCCACACAGCTAAAACTTGTTGGGACCTTCACGGGAAGCTAGCTCGATTTCACTCATCTCCTGCTACGAATTACACCAATGCTGGTCCTCCACAGTCAAGTGATTGGATTCTTGATTCCGGCGCATCCCATCACGTCACCAATGACCTTCAAAACTTGTCAATAAGAGCACCATATTCTGGTTCGGATCAGCTACAAGTTGGTGATGGTTACAGTATTCCTATATCCAACACAAGTAGTTTCACTCTTCCGAATCAACTCAAACCAATTATTTTCAATGATGTTTTACATTTTCTACAGATTAAAAAAATCTTGTTTCTATCAAACGACTTTGTAAAGCTAATGGTGTCTCGGTTGAATTGTTTCCGAATTATTTTCAAGTGAAGGATTTACAGATGTGATGGTGATCTCTACAGTCTTCGTTCCGTACATGTCAAGCCATCGACTTTTATGTCTCAAGCTCTCCCTTCGGATGTTTTGCATCACGTTTTAGGACATCCTTCTAATAAAATTCAGTCTTTTTTACAATCTCGTCACAAATTATGTTCTTGTTCAGTTACGTCACAAGATTGTGTTTCTTGTCATTGTTCCAAGAGTCATAAACTACCATTTTCAAAACAACATTTGAGTAGCTCAAAACCATTAGAAATTATTTTTTCTGATATTTAGGAACCTGCTCCAATAAGTTCTTTTGATGGTTTCAAATATTATGTTATTTTTGTTGATCATTTTTCACCCTATGTTTGGTTATATTCGTTGAAACTCAAATCCGATGTGTTCTCAACCTTTGTTTGTTTTAAAAGTCTGGTCGAAAAATATTTCCAAACCACCATTAACACATTGTATACTGATAATGGTAGAGAATTTGTCAAACTAAACAATTTTTATTTACCAATGGCATCACTCGCCTAACTATCCCACCTCATACACCTAAGCTCAACGGGATGTCTGAAAGACGTCATCGTCATATTTTAGAAATTGCTCGTGCCCTTTTACATCATAGTCATCTTCCTTCCTCCTTTTGGTCATACGCCTTCTCCACAGCTGTTTATTTAATAAACCGCATACCAACTCCTCTTCTAAATATGAAGACACCCTTTAAAACACTTTTTCAACAACCTGTGTCATACACTAATCTTCATTCTTTTGGCTGTCTCTGCTTTCCCTGGTTACGTCCTTACTCCTTGGATAGGCTTCAATCTCGATCAAAACCATGTATCTTCATAGGCGACTCTTTATCCCAGTTTGCCTACTACTGTCTTGATCCCTAAACCATCATATTTACACTTCAAGACATGTTGTCTTTGTTGATAACCAATTTCCTTACACTAACCTTGTTCAACCAACTGTCTCCTCTCGTACCTCGAACCCAACTTCTTCACTATCGCACCAACTGCTTCCCATAACCATGACACCTCAAAGAATGTCGGTTGTACTTGGATTCTCCTTACCACAACATCCAGTTACGTCTACTAAGTTCACCAATTTGGCTCGAAACACCTCACCTGAAAACCACATTACTTCATCTTCACCAAACCAAGACAACTTACCAACCTTGGATCCTTCCCCACAACCCTTAACCACAGATCGCATGATCATCCACGCAAAAAACAATATCTTCAAACCTAAGACCTACACCACCAGTCCCATTACTTGAAACTAATGAACCACCTACCATCATTCAAGCTTTGAAGCTCCCTCATTGGCATGCCTCAGCTAAGTCGGAATATGATGTTCTCATTTCTAATGGTATTTGGACTCTTGTTCCTACTTCCGAAGCTAGGAATGTTGTTGGTTGTATGTGGATTTTCAGAACAAAGAGAAATCCTGATGGCTCGATTTCTAGATACAAGTCTCGTTTGGTTGCAAAGGTTTTTCTCAATATCCCGGGATTGATTACAAAGAGACTTTCTCACCGGTTGTCAAACCTCAGACAATTAAGGTTTTCTTGCTACTAACACTTGCTCATCCCTGGCCGTTACACCAAATGGATGTTAATCATGCCTTTTTGCAAGGACATCTCAGTCAAACTGTATTTATGCGACAACCTCCTGGTTTTGTTGATCCAGCTCACCCAACACATGTGTGCAAATTACGGAAAGCTATTTAGGGTCTCAAACAAGCTCCCCGTGCCTGGTATTAGGAGCTTCAGTCGTTTCTCTTAGCTTTTGGGTTTGTTACAAGCAAAAGTGACTCCTCACTCTTCATTTTTACTCATGGCTCCTCTATAATGTTCTTTTTAGTCTATCTTGATCACTTGCTTCTCACGGCTAATTCGCAATCTTTGCTGCACAAATTCATGATTGCACTCTCCACCAAATTTTCATTGAAGAACATATGGACACCATCATATTTTTTGGGTATGGAACTGATTCCAACTTCGAGTGGTCTTTTTCTATCCCAACGTCGTTATATCCATGATCTCCTAATCAAGTTTCAAATGACCGATTGTACTCCATGTTCCACTCCGTTATGTTCATCCACTCCTATTCGATTACAAGATGGCTCCACCTCTGCTGACGAGACTCTTTATAGAAGTATTCTAGGGGCACTTCAGTATGTCACGCTCACTCACCCGGATCTCAGTTTTGCTATCAACAAATTGTCACAATTTATGCATCAACCTTCAAAGATTCATTTCAGGCAGTTAAAGCGCACCCTTCGTTATCTCAAACATACTCACAATTTTGGCCTACAGTTATACGCACCGTCTCATCTACAATTAGAAGCATTCAGTGATGCAGATTAGGGGGGAGATGCTGATACCATAACTTCGACCTCAGCTTATGTTGTTTATTTTGGTGGTTCGCCTATCTCTTGGAGTTCAAAACGCCAACGCACAGTGGCTCGCTCATTAACAAAAATTGGGGACAGTGAGGTGTTTGGTTTTAGTGGACAGAACAGAAAAAAATTGTCTCCGTCTCGAGGACAGAAATGTGTTTGGTTGCAGTAGACAGAACATAACAACAGTGTCAATGATGAAAATGCCCCCATAATATAATATAATTAGAACAATGTAATTCATTGATTATTTTAAAACGAATGATTTATATTAATAAAAAAAGTTAACAAACAATAACAATAGGAAATTAATTTCGTATAATAATAATAATAATAATAATAATTAATAAATAAATAAATAAATAATAGAAGAAGAAGAGGAAGAAAATTAATAATAATAAGGAATTTAATAATCAAAATAATAATAAGAAAATTAATTATGAATAATAATGATAATAATAATAATAAGATAATTAATTTCGTATAATAAAATTAGTAAAAAGAATAATAATAAGTAGAAAATTTATAACAATAATTAATTAATAATAATAACAATAATTCTTAATAATTAATAATAATAATAAGTACAAATTTTATAATAATAATAAGTTAGAAATTTTGTATAATAATAATAATAATAATAATAATAATAATAATAATAATAATATAATTAAAAATAAAAAATTGTTTGTGTGAGAGAGGGGTATTTCTGAAAGTTGCTTATGTGTTTTGTTTCGAAGGTGGAAACAAAAAATTTTGTCATTCGATTTTGGAAGGAACAAAAATTTATGTTTTTATTATTTGGGAACAGAACAAAAATTAATTGAGACAGCAACTAAACATGCAGAGTAACAATTTTTTTTTGTTTTGTCATCTGTTTTTATGCACGGCAACAAGAAACATACATTGCTTAAGAGCTATTTTATAGGGACAGGGGTTGACACTACGTACTCGTCACTGACCACATCATTGAAGGTTAAATTTTAATTTTAAACAATATAATTGTTATATTTTTTTTAATCAACAAGAGCAAAACAAATAGAGCAAAAGCACTAGGCTACCATTCGTGGGAATGAAATCCCCACGATATCTTCCAAAATAATACTCAGACAGCCCATAGGAGGAGATTGGAAAGATACGTCGCCAATTTCAAAGGACGCTGCATAGTTGACTAATCAGTACGCAAGTCTGTTTCTTTCGCAAAAAACATGATGAAACTTTACGGTCCATTCTCTAGCCAGCAACTGTTGCAATGCAAGATTGACGTGTCGCTACAGGCTACAGCTCAAACACAAACTCTCGGGTGTAAGGTAATGGAAGCAGATCAGATCCATCAGATGGAAAATAGGCGAACAAAAACCTTGACTATTATTTTTAAACTTATATTAGTATTCTCTCCCTATGCAACCTTCAGAAACTTCAAGTTTACTAGTACCCCCCTACAGAGCTGTAATTTCAATATTCATGAATGTTAGTATCTTATACTAAGTTTTAATTCCATTCATAAAGTAACCCTTACACAACACCTTATCTTACGAGTATCTTTCTATCCATTGTCTATTCTTATATTACGAATAAGATACATCAACTATATTTCTCGCAATTCCCCGTCTTTTAAGGTTTACACTCGTACAATACTAATTTAACAAACTTATTTAAATCACTCGACTCATTTATTTGCAGTCTAATCCAAATCTTCAGCCCAAATGGAATTAATCGATGAGCTCTTGACACAAGACGATTGCCTCCAACGAAGCTTTGGATTTGAATTGATTGAGCTGCCTTCTTTCTGCCATCAATTAGGCTTGTTAAAAATAAAACATATATATTTAAACCAAAAATGTTAGATAAGACTTATTTAATTGTATTATCTAAATTAAAAAATAAAATAAATAATTAGAAAGTATTTATAATATTAATAAGGTTGAGTCAGATGAGTAGTGAGAAGATTAGAATCTTCAGTTTTCTTGTTGTTATTGGGTCATAATTCTTTATAAAAGTGTCATTTACGACCAAGTTGATTTTGTAGATAATCAATTGCTTGCTTATCTAGTTAATCAGATCTTAATCACTTGACACTTGTTTCTATCCATGTTTTGGAACGATCTTAAATTTCTTTCACTCTATATTGAGCACTTAACATTACTGAGCGATATTTTCTAAGCTGATTTATCTCCCATATTTGGCCTTTTGTCTTTTCCAAGCTGGTCAATAAGCTCTGTATGATTTGAGAAAAATTTCATCAACTTGCACAGGGACTGTATTATATTCTATATATGAGCAGAGTAGTCGCAAAACAGGAAAATGTGTTGTAGATTTTAGGTGAGATTTGCAAAGGCAACAAACTTGAGGGACAAAGAGGAAAGTCAATTAATCCAAGTGGCTAATTTTTGTTTGAGAGCCAATAACATGACAAATGAGACTTTTGGTAGAGCTTGGTTAAGCCAAATAGAGTTCAAACCAATATACTTTTTCAGAGTTGTTAAAAAGTTCCTCTGCAATATTTAGCTTTGCAAAAATTATTGGAGAATAATCCAAATGAATGTCTCAATTATATATGTGTCTTCTCTTCCAAAATTAGGTCCTATAATTTGGTATAATAGAATGGATTAGGGTAGTGCCAACTAAATTGTTTGTTATTCATTTCCTTAAGTGTATTCTTCTACCTTGGATTGAATAGGAAATAGATGAGAAGAATAGGCATCATGTTTGTTTTGTTGAGAGGACCTAATTTTGTCATTCCCAATTCTACAATATATGTCTTTGTAAAGTTGTTTCATTAATTTGAGTAGTTGGGCCATAAACTAAGAAGTAGTGGAATTATTTCCTGCCTTTTAAAAACTTTTTCCTTTCAAGAAGTAAGTATAAATCTATTTAACACAAAGTGATTCTTTGCTAGATATGATTCTGTACATTCGTCTTGCTTTAGGTCTTTGTTAGAGATGGATATTGAGTGAACTCCCACCCTTTTGCTTACTTTGGCATATAGATCTTAGACCATCTTACTTTAGCTAAGGTAGTCTGTTTAGGTCTCTAGTCTAAAGGAGCCATCTCATCATCTTCTTAATGAACTTAATCAACCCCTTAGATAAGAAGATGTGGGAGGAATAGAATATATGCAAAGATTTGAGGATAAAATTAATAAGTTGAAGCATACTGGCATAAAAAAGGCACTTTTTACACTAAAGAGAAATTCTTCTCTGCATCATTTACAAAGGTGAAGTACAATCCTTAAATGTAATTCTTTTAGTGGTAATTGACAATCTAAGGTAAATGAAGGTAGTCCTTCAGTTGAAGATCAAAAATTGAGGATAACCATCTTGCTTGGTGTTTAGAAATAGCTAATACAATTGAGTAACTCTTCATAATGCTTAATTTCTATTTAGATGTAAACAATTCAAACTTTTAAAAAAATTTAAATCAATATTTCATTTAATACATATGACTATATTACATAAATTCATTAGTAATATAATGAAATACAAGTATCATCCTTTTATGAATTGTTATTATATAAGATATATCACATGTATAAAATTTAACAAT
>JAOQMP010000003.1:30978507-30990291 GCA_027563575.1 Erythroxylum pedicellare
TTTATCTGTACGAATAATAATTAAATAATTAACAAATTCATAAAGATAAAGAATGTCTTTAATTAATAAATGATAATATCATACAAATATTTACAACAAAAAAAATTAACTGCAAGGGCATAAACTAACAGATATTAATTAATAAACGACTCGCATAATTTGAGCTTAGTTTAGGGATCGCTGTTGGTTGTGATGACATCAACGATACGATCTGCCGGAAATGATTCGCCCCCAACAACATGGAAGTGTGTGTAGGATATTATGATTAAGATGACTAATTTTAATCTTCCATGTTTTAATTCAGTCGTGTGAAAGTTAATAGGAATTTTTCTCAGCCCTCTAGTGCCAAATGACGTAAGAGATGATCAACCTACAGAATTTATCTTCAGATTCCGTCCCCGATTTCTTGTTTAATTCCTTTTTCCACATGAGAATACGGCCATGTTGATTAGTAAAAGGTAGTTTACTAGTTCTATTACTAAACAATTCTTGTATAAGTGCTGGAGTTGGTGTTGTTGGAACATTGGTCCACCATAAAACAATGCGTCATTATCAAACTGAAAAATCGAAAGGAATGGAATCATGAGACAAAGATTTTGTATAATTATTTATGATTATGGAATGCTTTATTAAATGTAGTTTTAGTAATAGTGATGACTTGTTATATATTTAAGTGTATTAGTTTGCTTTTCTTCCACTATTTGGATTGCAGCTTAAATCTACTGAAGATTTGACGTGGAAAGCCACCTGCCCTAACCATATACTTCCACTCTTGGTCTAGTTTCTCCAAAAGTAAACTAAACTGGAGTTGCCAGTAGTTGTTCCAGTTTCAACTGCTAAATAAAATGTAACCTGAAACACTGGCGATTATACATACCTTTCCGGATTATTAGCTTAGACTAGGAATGTCATGCTCTACTAAACGTATTTCTCATATAAAAAATCAGCATAAGTATAAAACCAAATAGAAATTTGATTCGGCCAACTGCTATGTGTCTGTCGTATCATATATATATATATATATATACACACACACACATCATACATATATTTTGACTTTGGAAACTCTAATGGCTTCTTAAGGGACCCTTATGAAGATAGTGGAACATCTATGAAGACAAAAACTCTTGGTGGGTGATGGGCGTATAGCAGACAAAACACTTGTAAACATTATTAAAAAATTGTAAACCAAGGAAAGAACATACATGTGGTTCTCGCGAACTATTCATAGTGTCATATGTTGATCAAATTGGCCATTTTACACCCTTAAGAGAGAAGTAAGAACCGAATTACCATCTTCGCTATGATCAAAGGTCGCACAATTTCTTAATGGAAGTTTTCTTTCCAGAAAATAAAGAGTTGTATTGAAAAGGGAATAAATAGGGAGATATATATAATTCAAATTTAAGTTTAGCAAAACTTAAAAGTTTTACAAGAAATATCCTCCATCTTGCTATGCTAACATTTGAAAGTAAGAATACTAATTACTACAGAATTGGGAAACTAATCATAAATGAAACATGGGTGTAGTAGAAAAATAAAATTTTATAATTTTTTTATCAGATCACATTAATTTAGTATCTTGAAAAGAAAATATTAATCAATTTACTTGATTTGAATTCTTTAAAAGAAAATTTTTTTAATTGTCTTAAATTGTTCACGTGTTTAATTTCTAACAGGATCTCCGGAGTAAATAAAAAGAACTCAACTATTTGAGAAGAAAAGGTAGCCTTATTTCTTTTTCTTATTTATAGAAAAAGACAATAGAGTTTGTTTCTTAAAAAATTAACTACTACTTATGAGTGATCATTAAGTTCTTAATATGTTGATAATGACTATAAATTATAATTAGAATTATATAAATTAAAATTTCTTTTAATTTATCTTTAATTCTCCAATTAAACAATTTATAATCATAAATCAATATTAACATCTAATAATATGTCACGATCACCAAAATATTAGAAATGTCAAAGAAACTTAACTTAACCTATTTATGTATAGTTATGATT
Organism: Erythroxylum pedicellare; assembly: GCA_027563575.1. NCBI lineage: Eukaryota > Viridiplantae > Streptophyta > Magnoliopsida > Malpighiales > Erythroxylaceae > Erythroxylum > Erythroxylum pedicellare. The sequence goes on from JAOQMP010000003.1 coordinate 30,980,520, forward strand.
TATAATTTAATCATTTCATCATTTGATATTCCAATTAGACATAGAATATGAAATTAGTGTCTATTCTTTTAAATTCAATCTTGTTCATTCTTGTTAATTAGTAATTGATTTATAATTGAATTTTAAAAATACCTTTCAAATCTCAATTCACTCTAACTAGATAATTCCTTAAATCACTATTAATCAATAATAGTTGAACATTCTCCCTAGTAATTTTAGAGTGATGAATCATTTGTTCACTAATTCAATTATCTTCATATAGTTTATATTATATCCAAGTTATATTGACTAGGCTGCCATAAATAGAATAGGTCATAAGCAATATAAAAATATATTAATTCTCATATGAGATACTTTGGTAATCTCAAATATAAGGATCAATTGTATAACCATCATATAAGAAAATATATGTAAATATAAGTAATATTCCATTTGAGATCCTTATAACTAACTTAGTTTAGTAAACTTATTCTTGAACAAGCACTCACACATTTATTTATCTCTATACTTATAATTTATAAGATCAATTACTTTCTTCATAAGAAATAAATATAAAGTACGTAAGTATTATCATTATATCAATATGCTATCTTGATAATAATGTCATAAACGAAATTATAACCAACCGATTAGCTGAAATAGCATAAATTAACATGCAATTCCTTAGCTTGAGGATGCTTTTGCTAGCAGTAGCTAGTCATCTTAGGAATTGAAATCATAAATCACAATTTCTTAAGAAGCTACTACTAAACTGATGTTGTAACTGATGGATGGATATAATCTCCTTGGTCTGGCCTTTTCCATCTCCATGAGCAGTAAAGATAGATGACAATTGGTGCTTTTAAAGATCCCCAAGTTTTTTCACTTTATGGTCTATAAACTAAGCACCTACAAGTTATTTTAGTTATCAAAAGATCCTCAGCTATTACTTAACAGAGTGATAAGTTAGAGAAATCCCTACTATGACAATTTAAGTTACAAGTATTACATATTAGATCTAAGGAACTTAATTGGTAACTATATTAGAAAACAATTGGATAATTGATTTAGGATGCTAACTATATAATGGACAACAATTGATGATGAAGTTTGAGTTTTGTATTCTATCAAAAGTGAACAACTTCTCTTTAATAGTCTACCACATGATAAAAGAGGCTTTAGGAGAGGTTTATCTAAACCACACCACATTATGCGAATGCAACTTAGGGCAGTAATCGATGATGAAGTTGGAGTTGTGTATTTTATTAAGAGTGGACAACTTCTTTTTGATAATCAACTATAGGATAGAAGAGGCTTTAAGAAAGACTTATTTAAACCACACCATATTATATGAAAGCACCTTAGGCTTTAGACAAGTTTAGTTTAAGAAATAATTTACAAGACTTATTAGAGAATAAACCTAAAGAACAATTCAATCAAATGATGTTATCCTTTCTGGTTGTCTAATGAGAATCTTAAGAGGTTAAGAGAGTATAAACACTCAGATGATGGGCATTGTCCCAAAGTTCTTCCTTAATAGGAGCTTGTTGATGTATGGTGTTCTTTAAACATGAGAAACTATTGCTAACATTCAACAATCCCAAGTTACCTTAATTATTAAACCAAACGGAGATAGATCCATCTCCAAGTTTGCATTTGAACTCTCTTAATCTTAATATATTCACCATTTTTCAAGATGTCTTTGATTTTAGCTTCATACTTAGAAGTTTTTGCCCTTTAAAAATTGCATATGAACCTTTACTCACAAGGCTTCCTTATCTTTTAGTAATCTCAATCTTAAAAAACTTGAAGAATGATTCAACTAAATGGGGTTGTCCTTTTTTGTTGAGTCCAGTGAGAATCTTAGGCAAGATTCAGAAGGGCTAATAAAGTATAAGCACTCAGATGATCGACCTTGTCACAAAGCATTTCCTTAACAGTAGCTTGTTGATATATGATGTTCTTTAATATAAGAAACTATTCTAACATGCAACTATCCTAAATTACACCAATTATTAAACCAAAAATTGGTGGTAGGTATATCTCCAAGTTTTCTTTTAAACTAAAGCTTCACTTGCTTTCTAAATCTTAGTATATTCACCATTATTTAAGATGTGTTTGATCTTAGCTTAACATTTTAGAAGTTTTTTCCCCTTAAAAATTGCATATGAACTCACTTTACTCACAGGATTTCTTTGTCCTTTAGCAATCCCTTATTCTCTTAAAACTGCATATGAACCCACTTTACTCACAAGGCTTCCTTGTCTTTTAGTAGTGTTTATATGCTCTTAAAAAACTACATATGAACCCACTTTACTCACAAGGCTTCCTTGTCTTTTAGCAGTCTCCATATTCTCTTAATCATAAGGATTTTATTTGCAATTTTTATTGAAGAAATTCTCAAAGGCCCTTCATCTTGTAAAGTATACATTTCACTCCATTTAATCTTGGTGCTTACTTCCTAGTGGTTTTACCAAATCATAGAAAGGAATTAAGAATCTCCTATGTCATCTTAATTAGGCTTACTGGAAGATATATATGTGAGATCCAATAAATACATATAGAATTCAAAATAGAGTTGATGAGTTGGGTTCTTTTATCATAAAATAAGCTTTTGTTGCTCCAAGAATTAACTCTCCTTTAAATCTTTTCAATTAGTGAAATGAATTATTTAAATGTTGGATTTTTGTAGGAGAATAGGATTCCTAAAGATGTAAAAGTTAGTTCCCTGATTTGGAGACAAGTCAAATGGGAAATCTAGGCAACAAAAGGAGCTATACTAGAAGAAAGAATGGCATAGTTTTTATCCTTATTCATAAAGAGAAAATTTCTTGAATGTTCTTAAATAAGTCATTAAAGCTATAGCGGAATTAAGGTTAGCACTAGATAAGAGAAGTAAATCATCTGTAAATGATAAGTTATAAATTATTAACAACACATACTTATAGCGCTTTTCCATTTTTGTACTTTCTCCAATCAGTATATTGAGAACATACAATACAAACAATGGAAAGGGAAGGGGATATTGAATCCCCTTGCCTCATAACCTTGGCACTTGAAACTAGTTTTATAGTTTCTCCATCAACTAAGATGAAAAAGGATACAATGCTTATATATATTGATCAATCCAATTAATGAACTGTTTAGGAAATCTAAATGTTTCTAATGTATGAATGATAAATTGCCAATTGATAGGGTCAAAAGCCTTGTGAAAATTCACTTTAATAACATATATCTAAAAAAAATTCTTCTTATTATAATTCTTAAATAGTTCTTAAGCAAGTAAAATAGCTTCTCCAATTTTTCTTCCTCTTATAAAAGCATATTAAGATGGATGTATGATAAAGTTCAAAATAACTTTTAAGTCTTGAGGCTAATAATTTGGAAAGGATCTTGTAGATAATGCTACAGTAAGACATTAGCCTAAATTCTTTCAAAGAACTGTGTTAAGGGATAACGCTAATAAAAGTCCTATTGATTTCCTCAAGAATTTTTACCTTCTTTGAAAAATTCAAAGACCCTTGGTGTACCTCCAAGACTTTTAAGAAAAAAATGCATTAAGGTCATCTAAACCATGTGCCTTATTATCATTTAGTTTGAATAGGGCCTTATCCATATTTGTCTCTTTAAAAGGAGTAAAAATATAGTTCTAGAGACAATATATTGAATGATATGTAGACAGAAGGAACAAGCAGAAGAGGACCTCAGGCTATTAAAGAAGTCGTCAAAGACAAGTTCAAATAGTTCTTCATAAGACTAAATCACATTAGCAAAAGAAGCTTAAAGAAAGGTGCTATTTATGTTTTTCATTAAGAGGATTGAATTATAAAAGAAAGCAAAATTCATGTCCTCACTTGATAATCACTGAACCCTAAGATTGGAGAAACAATAATTAGATTAAAAAATGCATTTTTAACCTTAATGTTTGTATTAAAATATAAGTTGGCCAAAAAATACATTTTAGACCTTATCATTTTATCAAAATACAAGTTGGACTTTAACAATTTAGAGCATTCAATTTAAACCTTAAAGTTTGTAAAATATTCAAAATGAACCCTAAATGGACGAAAAATCAAATGGAGTTAAATTTCTTTCCATTCAGTGTCACGTTATCAATAAATGACTCCTATTGTCACATGTATGCTACATGATAATGTGGGATTCAGGTTTCTAATTTAAAATATAAAATTTTTATTTAAATTTTGTAATAAAACTTAGTTAACTTAAATTAGTTATAATCAATCCTAATTAATGATAAGTTAATGTTAATTTAATTTATCCTAATTGATAATAAGTTAATGTTAATTTAATTTAGTAACCTAAATCAAAACTTCCTAAATCAAGCATCAGAGCCAATCACTTATTTATTTATCAGAACTTGTGCTAAGAAAACCTTTACATACGGAGCTATAAGAGTTCTTAAAGGAGGAATAAGAAGTTTCTCAAGCTGGATTATTTGCAATGAAAATGAAAAGCACACAAACATTGAAGAAGAGTTAATACATGGAAAGAATATCGTTGGAGAGACGTAGAATGAGCACAAAAAGCTATTGTTGCATTGGAATTGGGGAAAAATCATAGAGAATCCAAGTCCCAATTATATGCGAGCAAGTAACAAAGGAAGATGAAGAGAGTAGGAAGCAACATGGGAAATGAAATGTAGAGAAATGGCTCTTGATTCCATTAAAGAATGTCAAAAAAGAGGTTTAATATAAAAACTTGAATAAAAATGAAAAGTGGATTGATAAAAAGGAAGCAAATACTTTAAGAGTAATTAGCCTTTTAGAACAAAGAAATTGAAAGAAAGATTCATTTAAAGAAGCATCCATAAATTTAGGAAGAGGAGGAAAAAGTTGTAAGAATATAAGGAAAATAATTAAAGTCAAAATTATGACTATACAAGGGAATCGAATTGAAGTTAGCAGTGAAAAAATCAAGACAAAAAATCGAAAGGAAAAAGTGGTTCAGATCATAGAAAATGGATGAATGGATGCTTATGGAACAAGATAGGAACAGAGTAATGGAAATAAGTGATCTGTTCCAAGGAAAAGATGCATTCAAGGTACAACTTTTAGAAGTTTGTGAGTGATCAAATCAAGGTAGGTATCTTGGTGGAGAATCGGTTTCTTGATAGAGCTCACCAAAGAACCACAAGTAAAATAATTGGTAAATAAATTGTCACATGGATCAACATAAAGATATGGGAGTAGGCTCTCTCATTTTTAAGGTTAGAGATTTTTTGTTTTTAGGGTTACTAAAAAAATTTAATTAATTTAAATTTTAGATTAGACACTTAAATTTCACATGGCATATACGTTGAAATAGAATCTATTTAGTGATTAAAGAAGAATAAATATGTGACAAAAACTTAATTTTGTTTAATTTTTTATATACTTAAGATTCATTTCGAATGTTTTAAAAATATTATGGTTAAAATTGAATGTTCTAAATTGTTAAGGTCCAATTTGTACTTTGATGAAAATGTTAAGTTTTAAAATGCCCATTGACCAATATAAGTTAGATTTTAACATTTTGAATTGTTTGAAAAGAATTTTACATGATGTTTGATTCACTTGCTAGAATAGATAAAGAATTGAATGGTTATTCTTAGGAACATAACAGATGAGGAATGGAATGAAATGGGTATTATTTAGTTTGGTTTATTGCTAAAGACTTTCTATGTCAATGTTTAGTTTGAAAATATCAATTTAAAATGACAAAGGAATAACAAATAAAAAGACCAAAATATTTATTATAGGTCTCACTAGCTACATTATTATTGTGAAGCTACATTATTATTTATTATTAATTTCCTTATTCCATTGTTGTTCTAACCCTCCATTTTGATTGCCTCGGCCACACCCTACCACCACCATATTCCACTATTGTGAAACTAAAGAGAGTGAGAAGAGCAATTTGAGTTGCAACCCAAATGAATCCAATTTCAGAAGCTTTTTCCCATCAGAACCCCACAAGGGAAATAATATTATATAGGATGCAATACTGTGTTAAGGTTAAAGATGGAAACTTTGGATTAGGTCATTTTAGGCTATTAAAGAAACTTGGATGTGGGGATATAGGCAGTGTATTCTTAGCAAAGTTAAGAGGGAGGGGTTATTTATTTGCTATGAAGGTTATGGGTAAAGGGATGTTGGCTGGAAGAAAGAAGTTGTTGAGAGCTCAAATTGAGAGAGAGATTATGAGTTTGTTGGATCATCCATTTTTTACTAACACTTTATTTACATTTTGAGACAGAGAAGTTCTCTTGCTTATTGATAGAGTTCTGCAACGGCAGGGATCTTCACATTCTTAGGCAACGACAAAGCGTCACAAGTTTATTATGGTGTAAAGATGGTTTTACTAATGTTTTTTTAGTACCCAACTCAGACCCAGAGATCAGTTTCATGGTCCATAACTGTGCATACTGAAAGAGTAAGGAAACAACAGGTCTTAAACTGCAAAAAAGAAAAAAAATCAAGTTCGAAGTGAAGAGCAAAACCCAAGAAAAGAAGAAAAAGAATAAGAAGAAGAAGCATTAAACTGCCAGTGAAATTCAAGAACACGTAGTAAAAAAATTGTGAAATCAGAAGAGACCATGAAGTTAAAAGAAATCGATCTACCTCATGCACCAAGCAAGGAAATAACAGATCTCAAACCGCAAACAAGTTGAACAGAATGGCAACGATTGAAGAGAGGGACAAAACTTCTTGAGAAGAACATTTTTAACTTACCCATAAGAGAGGGGCATACAATCGAAAGGCTGGGTTGGAGAAGAGAATCGCTTGAAAGTTAGGAGATGGACAAGCCTCTTTCGCAATATAGAGGATATTTTTGTCTTCAATTCATGACATCTATCCCTAGCATGCTCGAAATAGATAGAGATAGGGAATGATTGCTTTAAGTATTCTGCAAGTTTAGAAATAATTAAACTTTAGAATTATCTATTCTGTATTTTTTTATCCAAACAAAGTAATATGTTATTAATAGGAATAAATGAGGAATGGAATAGTCATTCTTCTCAACCAAATAGCCTGTTAATGTTTTAAAATTATTTAAATTTAATATTAAACTGACTTTATCTTTAATAAGTTAAAATTTTGTTAATTAAATATCTGATATAATATTATTTTTTTACTTTTTAAGTAGAACCCATATTAAAATATAAACTTATGTAGAATTGTGGATTTTACTCACTTAAAATATTTGTATTTTTTAACTGACTTTATTTAATCATAATTTCAAATTAACCATAATTAGACAATTTCAACGAGAGAAGTATCATTTTGAGCAGGCAAGTCACCCGGAAGTCCAGCAGAGGAGCTATTTTGTCTAGCAAGAGTTGAATCAATCTTTTTGTCGTGCTCATGTTGATGCAACGCCATGGTACAACCAAACCTTGTGAACTATCCATAGCTGAAGAGCAAATCGATGAAACTTCCCTTGGATGATGAGGCAGGGTAGAATACCCACATCCCTCTCACTTTTACGGCAGATTTATCCTTAAATTACTAGAAATTGAAGATTGGATCTTTGTTAGATACCCGATGGTTGAAACTGGATAAAAGTGAGCTCGGAGCTGAGCGATGCCACAAAAACTCTGAATTGGGTTGTTTGTTTCGCTGGTGATAATTATGACTAATACTGGAATCCACGAACAAAGGTTCAGTGTTTTTGCTCTGCTTTGACCATTTTCTATAGGTTGCCTCTCTTAAAAATACTGTAGGCTCACGTCAAGAGATTTCATGTCAAAGAACCATCAAAATGTTCAAAAACCATTAAAATTCGTCAAAGAAAAAATGTGGGAATATTTTCCAGTCACTTTCTATAGTAAATCTCTAGCAGTTTATTTCTTAAAGTAGATAAAGATAAGAGCTTGAAGAGCAAGCAATGGAGGAAAAAGTCCACAGCCTTTATAGTTGAACGAAATAAGTTAAAAGTTAGTAGATTACCGAAAACTCGAATTAATGGAAAGTTAGAAAACTTTAAAGGCATACAAAGATGGCATAAAAGTGAAAAACTGGAGATTGACAGAGAAGGTGATAATGTGAAAACAGAGTAAAGGATAAATAAGAGGCTCAGATTTAGTTTTGAAGGCACCAAAAGAGACTTATGAGCAAGATTGAGATTGAGGAGGGGAAGAGAATAATGAAAATTAAAGATAATTTAAGTGAGACCATAATAATGGTACTAAGTGACAAGTAACAGCGCCCAAACATATATTTTTACGGAATTCCTGCATCCATTTCAAAACCATCTTGTTTGATATGAACTAAACATAAATCATAAAAGCTTCGGGTTGTTTTCAATTTGGCGTAGTGAATCAGTTGTCATAATTTTCTGTACAGCGGAATGTTACTGATATATGTCATTGTTAACAGCATCTTTGCGTGAGGAATCCTATGCGGTGTTGCAGCTATTATAATTAGGTGGTAGTTGTTGGGACTAAACGGATCGATTTAGGCTGTCTCTAGTCTCTTCGTCTTTACAGGTTGTTGGTGTTTGAATCAGTACAATCACAGACCATGGGAGGCCAAGTAGACCAATATGAAGCAGACACGTATGCCAAATCCTTCACAACAAAACAACCATGATAGTATCCTAGAGGGGGACATGCATTCGTCAATGAGTGAGTTTTTTTCCACAGCAACACAATTGTAATGCAGAAGCAGACAAGTGAGCAGCTTAATTAATTTCATAACAGTTTCGAGTTTAATTAACACATAGAGACTTAATTTTTATCAAATCAATAACAATCTTTTAATTCAAGATAAATAATTAAAGACAGAAATCGACTATGGTGAACTCACAGAAGTAGCCGAAAAATAAAATTTTCATGTTGAAATCTTTTTATGTGTTAACCACAAACTATTTACGCGCCTAGGTTCTTTTAGTATTCACATACTAGTCTCTTAATTCTTGAGAAGAAAAAGTAGGCGTAACAGCTCCAGCCCTATTTACAGGAAAAGCATCATGGTTTTATAATTTTTATTAAAATTAAATATTTCATATTAAATATCTCAATTATAATTAATTTAATTTTAATAAAATTAGATATCTCATATTGATCCCTAAAGTTTCTTATATTTTATAATTAAATCAATTTCTATTAAAATTCGCTACATTAATTATAGTTAAAGTCTAACTCTAATTATAATTATTTTAATTGTAATAAAATCAAATATTTTATATTTGATTTCTAAAGTTATTCAAAATTTATAATTAAGTCCAACTTAATTAAAATTGATTTTTCTGTCTATATGTGTGATTCATTAGGGTCTTCATATATTGGTAATAATTATAAATTCTAATTCTAATTTATAATTAGAATTAAATAAATTAAAACTCATTTTAATTCATCTTTAATTCTCCAATTAAATAATTTATAATCATAGATCAAGATTGATATCTAGCAACATGTCATGACCACTCCAATATCATGAATGTCAAAGCGGTTTAACTTAACCTATTTGTACATGATTATGATATATAATTTAATCCTTTGAGCATTCAATGTTCCAATTAGATAAAATATAGATATAGTATATACTCTTTTGTATCCAATTATGTTCGTTCTTATTAATTAATAATTGATTTATAATTGATATTTGAAAACACAATTTTAAATGTCAATTTACTCTAGCCAAAGAATTTCATAAATCACTACTAATCAAGATCAGTAGAATATTCTCTTTAATTCTTTTAGAAAGACGAATCATTTATTAACTTACTCAAATATCCCCGTAAGGTTCATACTGCATCCAAGTATTATCGACTGAATTATCCTAAGACAATT
>JAOQMP010000003.1:30994702-31011783 GCA_027563575.1 Erythroxylum pedicellare
TCTTACACCAAGTATTGTTTTTCTCACTTAGCCTCTTCAGGCTCTCAACTTTTCTTCTTTCTTACAGAAAGATATTGCGAGCTCTGTTACAGTAATGATAGCTTTAGTGTTTCACACAATGAATACAGTGTTTGCTAAAGATGAAAAACTTTTTAAATTCTCTAACTTTTTAATCTTCGACTCTGACTTGTATTTATGGCCTTCGTCTTCAACTGCTTTTTGATAACTACTTCTTTCTTCTTGCTTCTTGCTTCTTGATTTCTTGATTCTTGTATAAATAGTTATTTAGTTGAGTTCTGTAACTAACTCAAACTAGTTAACTGTTTGACATAGTATCGGTTCTTTGTCTTAGTTTTTCTTCCATCTTAGTTTCGCTTCCACTTCGTCTTACTTTTGTTTCCACTTTGTCTTACTTTCTTCCATCTCACTTTTGTTTCTGCTTCTTCTTACTTTCTTTCGTCTCACTTTTGCTTCCGCTTCCGTCTAACTTTCTTTCATCTTACTTCTGCTTCTGCTTCTGCTTCCATCTCACTTTCTTTCATCTTAATTCTGCTTCTGCTTCCGTCTCACTTTCTTTCGTCTTACTTCTGTTTCTACTTCGTATTACTTGCTTTCATCTCACTTTTGCTTCCGCTTCTGTCTCACTTTCGTTTCCACTTCGTCTCACTTTCTTCCTAATCAAAACAGTTGAACAATTTCTAATATGTCATCAAAATTATTAGACGTGAAGTCATTTTGACTTAACAAGTTGAAAAAGAAGATTTGCCCCCACCTTATTGACAATGATCCCAAAATTATGCCACTACAGTTCATAGAAATAATAGCACTCTCAGCCTACAAATGATAAATAGAAGAATAAATTAACTCCCATATATCACGACTAAACAATTATGCTATCTTTAGAAGTGAAACAAATTTCCCAACAGTTACAAGCACAAAATCATTCAACTAAAATAGAAAGTCCATATGGCTCAACGCATTTGGCAGTCTCAGACATAAACAAAGACTCTAACCATTTACATCTTACTAGAGCATTCATACAACCTCTCTACACAGTCAATAGACATGTTTGTTTCATCAGAAAAGTAAAGGATGAAAGCTAGGATATTTTGCAATCAGCAAGTATTTTCATTATGAGAAACTTGCATAATTGAGGTAAGTAAGAGCGAGGGTATAAGGGTAGGGGTGATTGGAGAAATTCAGAGAATAAGATATCCAGTCATCTAGATTCTGGACCTTATCATAAGTTATGGTTTACTACATACTACCATATTAGTCTGCACACTAGTTAACGAGTCAATGAATCAGTTCCTGTACCAACATCATAACTTTTATCATTGACTTGATGAAATTACACACTAGTTGGCGCATTAAAATGACTTATGTACTACCTAATATCAACATTCCAAAGCATAAATAGCTTATATTCCCAATCTAGGCTAAACTAAGAGATGGACCCATTTTATAATATCTTTTTAAGTTCTCACCCAAATGGACATATTAAACTTTATCCTGATAACCGTGAACTGGCATTATATGTAAAACCTTTCTCTATACTTACTACATTAAGACTGCAGACATAACCAAAAAAAAATACATTTCATATTTTAAAGTTTAAACCTAATATAATTTTTAAAAATTACTGTACATTGAGGCACATTCTAGACTCAGGATCACATTCACCAATGTGAAATTACTATGCATTAAGGTACATTCTAGATTAGGATCAATGTGAAATAAGATGATCAACTTCTCTGTTATATTCACTGTCAACTAAAGTATAAAAATATACATAAGGAAAATAGGACAAGGGACGAAAGAATGTTATCAGGAATCAATGACAAAAGCATACATGTGTAAACTTTTTCTTTTATTTTCAGTTTCACCTTTATGTATTTTATGAATCTTTAATTCCAATTCACTTCCAAGTATAGGTACAGAATTTTGAGAAATTACAAAAATTGTAGAAGGCATAAATGAAATAGAGACGTATAACCTGCTAAGATTCTTAATTAGATGAACTGTTGCATGTATTCATTTCAAGCCTTATTAACATATGCAAGTGAAATCCCCTAAAATTGTCAATATTTTCATAAGTATATTTCCTACATCATAGAAAATATTAAGCTACTAACCGCCAAACTGACAAACTTGTTTAACATTGAAAAGTGAAAATATCTTATCTTAATTGAGGCTTGGAAAAAAGCTTAAATATAATCTTTTTCATGATTCATAAAGTAAATCATCCATTTTTTGTGAGGTTTCCACTATTGTAGCAAGATTTTGAGTTTTACACATTAAAAAGCCGTTAGAAAACATATCCATGCATGCCCACTCTAGGATAGACATTAACATGTCAGCACCTTTTCCTGTAATAGCTTATCTACTGCATCTTGCTCAGAGGTACAAAAAGAGAGGTCTAAGCGAGGAAAAAACTGAATGAAGAAACAGAGAAGAAAACAAATCAACTGAGAGGGATTAATAAGAGAAAGAGAACGAGATAACAAAATGGAAAAGAAAAGTAGGATAAATAAATAGGTAGCAGCAACATTAGTAGGGATAATGCCTTAGGAATGATTAAAAGAAGTGTTTGCATTATCCCAATTTATTGCAACAATTGAGCATTTTCCATGATCCATGTACAACTCAAACTCTTTTATGCTATCCTCAAAGTTTGGTCTCAATTGTTAATTACAGAATCATGAATATCTTTAAGTGAGGAAATTGAAAATTACTGATATACTTATAATCTATTAAGTGACATACGATTCACGAGTTCCTAGAAGTTATAGATAACTCACAATATTAGACAAGTACCATAGCATGATGCTTTAGGACACAATACCTTGTACAAAGGTCACATTCAATGTAACACAATTCATAAGAAACAAATTCCTAACTTTAATGGCCCTACATCTTAGGGTGCATGAGGTCAAATAATATGGACTTTCATTTGAAACTGATAAACTAAGAAGAAAAGATATTATTAATTTGGATTGAAACCAAACATTTCCAATGTATATATGGGACTTCTGTTTCAAAATTTTAGGCGCATGGACCCAAAAGTTGGTAGAAAGCAAAATGAAACCAGTAAGAATCTAATGATCATAGAGTATTAGAGTCCAGAAAATTATCTTCTTCTCAACAAACCACAGCCGTAGTGACTAGATATACTGAAAAAGAAGAACATAACATATGCATAAATGATAGTAACTGTATACAAGAAGGGATGGTTACAATTGTGGATTCAATGAATGCAATACGAGTTAAATAATGCAATACGAGTTAAATGATTATAGTCTCCGTGCAACCTCAAGCATTGAATCTACGGCAAGGAGAATTTTCAATGTAATATCGCCCTAAGTTCAAGCATAAGCAATGTTTTAAAGTAGGTAAGTTTGTTTTATTCCAAACTACTCCACAAAAGCTTTCAAAGAAGAGTCTGACATCTACCTGCGTAACCTGTATCAATTGAACAACAAAATTAGGATAATAAGTATCACTTTTCTCACTCAAAATGCTCATCATATTTTATATTAATATTACCTTCTTATCAATGACATTAAAATTGAATCATCATCTGCAGGTGAATCGGTATCCAACTTGAAGTTTAGTATATTGTATTTTGATATCGACAATATAGTAATCTTATGATTTTATCACGTTTGGGTGAGTTGTTGAACAATAAATATCAAAAATCAAACTTTCAAAAAGAGAACAAAAATTCTCAATTTGATCATTATAAGTTGTATTGAACTATAAGTCCTTGTATCATATATATTTACGTAAAATAAAACAAGTACAACCGAAACCAATGATCGAGCTAGGACATTTAGAAAATTGAAATAATCAAATATCTTAAGCCGAGCGCAGGCTAGTTTAGTTGATTCCATAACCAAATGCAGCTAAGTAGAAATGGAAGCATTACCTTTTCTATTTTATACCAAGCCAGACCTTTATAGCAACCCATTTCACAATTGCACCCAAAAACCACTCGATAACAACCCATTTAACAATTACACCTAAAAGCCAAAATTTTCCAATCATCTAACAAAAAGGAGTGCAATTCCAAGAACTAAAAAAGGGTAAAAAACTAAAAAATTACCAAGTTGTACTCGTGAAACTAGCTAGGCAACTGTCACTGGTAAAGAAATAGAGTCTTTGTGTGTGTTTTGTTTGTAAAAGAAGTGTTGGATAACGGGGCAAAAGGGATGTGAAGAAAAGGGGTGGCTGTAATAGGATAAAGAGAGAAGATGTAGACCACTCACTTCGATAGTGATAAGCAACGTGATTGATAAGAGAATTGAGAGTTAGTAACCAAACGCAAGAAAGAAACACTACTCTATTTGGTGTCTCTATTTTGTTTATATAGAAAATGGCAAATTATAGATTTGAAAGCATGATCGAAGAAGTAAAGTGAGAAGCAAAATCAAAGGAGGAGACACTGCTCAAAAGAATTTGCAAATATTAAAAAAATCATCTATAAATACTTCTAAAAAATCCGCAATCATTTCTACAAAAATTGTCATCATACATTGTCAAAATGTAGCTGGTGCATTACGAAGTTCGAATAGCATTTTGATACGTAAAAGTGTTATATAGGCATGTAAAAGTTGTCTTCTCCTAATCATCTGGATATATAAATACATGATTGTAGCCAGAATGCCCATCCAAAAAGTAATAAAATGCATGTTCAGATACTTACTCTATCATTTGATTAATAAAAGGCAACTGAAAATGATCTTTCTTTGTCATCAAGTTGAGATTCTTGTAATCTATACAAAAGCATCACCTGCTAACCGATTGGGTTGATATCAGTTCACTCTTCTCATTTTTCCACCACTATTATCCTGCTTGTCTTGGGTACACATTATACTGGACTCACCCACTAACTATTTGATATTGGATATATAATTACTACATCAAGAAGCTTGATAATCTCCTTTTTGACAACGTTCTTCATGCTCAGATTCAATCGTCACTACCTATCCCTTACTGCCTTACATCCATCCTCAAGATTTATTCTAAGCATAACAATGCTAGGATTTATTCCTGAGATGTCTGATATTTTCATCCTCGTGGTTTTATTCTTCTCTTTATAATCTCAACCACTTTCATTTCTTGTTCCTTATCTAAATGATTTGAAATAATTATTAGGAGCATTTGATTCTTACCTAGAAATGTGTACCTTAAATATGCTGGTAGTGGTTTGAGCTCTATAGTTGGTGATTTTTGACAAGGCGGGGTTAGTGAATCTGTTTCCTCTAAGAGTTCCTGCTTTTTATTGTCATCTAACTACCCTTCTTCTACACTTATCTCATTGTCATGTACTTTAATTTTCGACTCAATAATTGCTCTCTATTGTTCCTCCACACAATCATCCACCAATTTAACTTTCATACAAATGTTTCATTTAGCCCTAATTTTTAATGTCCTATTCATGTTGAATTCAACCTTTTGATCACCAATATGCAAAATTAAAATCGCATTATCAACATTAATGAGTGCCCAACCAGTGTTCATACATCGACGTCCCAAATTGAGTGAACATTGCCTATCTTCTGCAATATCAAGAATTGCAAAGTCAATAGGAGTAACAAATTTATCAACCTTTACCAGAACATCTTCCACAAAGCTAAATGTTTTCTTTATCTACTAATCTACTAATTGAATTGTTATTAAGGTTAGCTTTATATCGTCCAGCTACAATTTCCTAAAAATAGAAAAGGGTATAAAATTAATACTAGTACCAAGATCATATAAACATTTTGAAAATTCTACACCATTAATAATGCAAAGAATAGTGAAACTCCCTGGATCTTTTAATTTTGATGGCATGTTGTTGATGATCATCAAACTACAGCTAGCTTTTAAGACTACTGTCTACTTTAAATCCCAAGTCAGCTTATGGGAAAGTAGCTCCTTTAAGAATTTTGCATACTTGGGCAAGCACTTCTGAAAGTGAAAAACCCAAATTCAACTTCTTAAGCTTTTCCAAAAAAATTTCAAATTAGGTCTCTACAGGGTTCTACCTTAATCTCTTTGGAAATGCAAACTTGGGTACATATGGTGGACATGGAATATAAGGAGGTTTCCTCCTCTTTTATTACCTTTTATTTGCCTTTCTCTTGACTATTCTCAACCTAATCTTTATCTTCCTTCTAAACTAGTTCTGCTAACTCCTTTACACTTCTCAAATATATTACGTTCTCTTACTCTTTTAGGTTAGATTTAGTGGCACTGTGAAGGTTACCTAAATTTATAACTGTCGATGTGATTGCAAGCTCTCCTGCCTATACCTCCAAGAAGATGCATGATTTTTGAACATCAAGTTAGTCTTTACTTGTGTCCTCTTCTGTTCTTCATCCATACTATTAACGTTGGAGCCTATAAAGCCTATCACATCTATTATTCTAACAAACTAGGATTCTATCTTTTAGTTGAGACTTTCATACTTTGACTCCTAATTTCCTGACCTATCTTAGAATCTTGACAATCTTTTTGGTCTCAAATTTGCACTTGCATTGTTAGTCCAATAAAAATTTGGGTGAATTTTCCTACCATAGTTATAATTGTTCAAGAAAGGATTATTACTTAACTATTGTGGCACACCCAAACAATTTTCTTGTTTCGTTCCATCATTGTTCATCAAATAACATTTTATTGTTGTATGGTCATATTGTCCACATATTTCGCAAACTTATTGCATTATGTTTACAAACTATATGAGGGATTAATGTTGTTCAACTTTCTAGTTAACACCACTATCTGTGCTTGTATGGTTGAAGCTGACTCTGATGCAATGATTCCTTTTTTCATTCACATTGTACGATCTAATTCATTAAGTTGACCACAAACAGTTGTTAGTTTCTGATATATGGTTAATTGTTGATACATTTAATCTTTGACATTTAGTGATTAATGCTTGAAAATGCTTAAGACACTCACTTCAGTTCATATTTGATCTTAGGTACAATTTGGAAGCATAATAGCTAAAGTGAGTAGAAAGCATACTCATTGGCCATCTTCTCAATATTCACACTCAATTGGCTTTATAGAGCATGAAGGACAAGGGTTAGCATGAAGAGGAGATAAGAAAAATACCAAAAGGAATGAAGATATAAATTGTCATGGCTATAGGATATGTCTCACAGCCATGAAAAATTTGTTATAGTCGTGGGACCTATGTCATACCCATGACACATGTTCATGAGAGTGACACACTAATTCATGCCCGTGAACTTGCCATCTGTTCGTCCTGTAAACTAGTTCTTTACTATAAAAGCATTAAGTTGTGACATAAGAAAGGAGACTTGAAAACAAATGCGATTTTCTTCATTCCTTCTTCAGTTTTTGGCATCTCTAGAGGCGATTCAAGGCTCTTTCTTGATGATTGATAGATAATATAGAGGGTTAACCTCCCCTATGTTAGTTTGGAAGTGAAGTTGACGTCAAAGAGCACATTTAAGCATATCATCTTATGTTCTATGTTCTTTCTCTCTTTTCGGATTGCTTACGTTATCTTGTGTTTATTGATTTGGTATTGTGTAAGAATGATTTTAATGCTCTATTGGATTGTTTTTTATGAGAACCTATTGCTAGAATTTTGAATATAATGCGTAATAGTCAGATTTGAATTTTTTTGTGGAAACTAATGGTATTTTATCATTAGGGATAACGTAAACTAGGTTAAATAATCTGAGCTTATTTGATTATTGCTTAGATTGGTCTGTTTTTCTCACTCGTAAGGTGCCTGTCTCATTAAACTTAAAGAATCTATTCTAGGTTATCTGATAATCATGGTTAATTTCTTTTGTTTTTTTGAGTTTATTTGTTTTGTTTCACTTTTATTTTTGGTTAATTTCTTTTCTTGTTTAGTTAGTTACAGTACATGATATGATCTTCTCACTCTAGTAAATTGAAATTTGACCCAGAAATTGAAAGAATGTTGTAGACCAAGAAGAAGAGTTATAAAAAGTTTCAAGGATCCATCACCATCTATCAGGAGAGTTGATTCTTTATCAGGAATTTAAATAGCTTTAAATTTTCTTTCTGATTCTTCTAGTGATTTCATTTCTTAAAATTGATTCTAACATGGCATAATAAAATAATGATCGTAATCTTAAGCAATTGGCTACTCCTGATTTTAATCATCAAACTTTGTGCATTGATTTTCCTTCTATTGATGTTTCTTTTAAGCTTAAATTTGGTCTAATTCATCTTTTACCTACTATTCATGGTACATTAGGTGAAGATCCTTATAAGCACCTCAAGGAGTTCCATATAGTATGCTCTACTATGAAGCCAGTTGGGATACAAGAAGAGCATAGTTGAGAGCATTCTCATTCTCATTGGTGGACACTGATAAGGATTGGCTTTACTACTTTCCATCTAGATCAATCACTACTTGAAATGAGATGTAAATAATTTTTCTAAAAAAGTACTTTTCTGCCTCTCGAGCTACAAAGTTTTAGAAGGAAACATACGTATTTTGACAACACCATGGGAAGACATTATATAAGTGCTGGGAGCTTTTCAAAAGGCTGTGCGCTAGTTGCCCTTACCATCAAGTTAGTGAATAGCTCTTAATCCAATGCTTATATAAGGGGATTCTACCATAAGAAAGAAGTATGATAGATGTACCAAACAGAGGTGCATTGGTAGATAAGACACCTATTGAAGCTAGAAATCTAATTTCTAACATAGTTGCTAACTCTCAAATTTTCAACATGCAAAGGATTCTAGAACGTTAAAAGCCAATGAGTACTACCACATTAGAGCAACAAATAGCTAGGTTGACACTTTTAGTGAGACAAATGCTTGTAAATGGTGCTTAATAGGTCAAGGTATGTAGAATTTGCATAATGTTATGTCACCCCACTGATATATGTCCAACTTATAAGAGACTTCCACGAAACAAATGAATGCTTTTGGAAGTTTTCCCGCTTAACCAAAAAGGAAGTATGATCTTAGCTACCCCTATACACATAATTCAAGATGGATGAATCCTCCATTCAATAATTATGGATAACAAGGACAACAACAAGAATCCTACCAATATCCATATCAAAGATAATGTCAATCATCAAGCTCTAGACCTTCATTGGAATAAATGATGATAACATTGACTGAAAATACCACTTAGCTCTAAAATAATGTCATACAATTCCATAAAAAGCAAGAGCTAGCATTCATAATCCAAAGAATCAATTGAGTCATACAGCTACTCCTATGAGCTTACTGGAAAATCAGAGTTTAAGTAAACTTCCTTCTCAATCGATTGTAAACTCGAAAGAGAATGCAAGTGTTATCACCTTGAGGAGTGGTAAAGAGATAAAGGCACCACATAAGACTCTTATTATTGGCGATGATGAAGAATCTGAAAGGGAATTTAAGTTTTTGCAAAGGAAGCTGAAAAAGGAATTAAGATAAATTCTCAATCTCCTACGATTAAAAATTTTACTATTGCTTTGCCTCCTTTTCCTAACAGGTCTATTAAATCAAAGAAAGAGGGGTCAGACAAGGAGATTTTGGAAATTTTCAAAAAGGCAAAGGTGAACATATCCCTAATTTATGCCATAAAGCAAGTTCTATATGTTAAATTTCTCGAGGAATTACGCACATCCAAAAGGAAACTAAGAGGTGATGAGAAAGTGAGTGTGAGGGAAAACGTGTCTATGGGCATTTAAGGAAAGCTTCCTCCAAAGTGTAAAGATCTAGGTATATTTACAATTCCCTATAAAATCGGTGATAGTAAATTTGTAAAATAAATGTTAGATGTAGGAGCATCAATTAATGTCATGCCATATTCCATTTACATTTGTGTGAATTTGTGATCTTTCAAATAAATGTGTGTTATAATTTAGTAGAGAGGTCTTATCCTAGGGGGGTTGTAGAGGATGTTTTAGTGTAGCTTAATGAACTTGTTTTCCCTACTATCTTTTACGTATTGAATATGGAGGGAGAACCTTCATCTAATTCTACACCAATCCTTCTGGGTCGACCATTTTTGAAGACATCAATGACAAAGATTGACATGGATGTAGGAACATTGATTATGGAGTTTAATGGTAAAATTGTTTGCTTTTATATTTCTGAAGCAATGAGGTACCCTAGTGATGTTCATTCTGTTTTATCAATTGATTTCATTGATTTATTATCTTAAGAAGTTTTTGATATGGAAGGTAAAGATGAGTTAGAAATCGTTATTATCATGACTTTAAAGGAAAACACCTTGCAAAATTCTAACTTCATTACATATAAAATGGAATAAATGATGCTTGCATTGGGATCACTGCAACTGATGTCAAAAAGGTATATGTTTCCAAATATTGAACTACCAATTTCTCATATGAAATCTCTACCTTTGGTTGTGTAGGAATCTTCAATTGAACTGAAGTAATTAAAGGAACACTTGAAATATGGGTTTTTGGGAGAAAGGGAAACACTTCCAGTAATCACAATAAGGAATCTAACAAAGCTTCAATAAGAAAAGGTCATTCGAGTGTTTAAAGACCACATCATAGCTACAGGGTAGACGATAGATGACATTAAGGGTATTATCCCTTCAATATTAATGCATCGAATTCGTTTGGACGAAGGATCCAAACCATCAAGAGAATCACAAAGAAGACTGAATCCTTTAATGATGGAAGTGGTAAAGATGAAGATTTTAAAGTTGCTTGATGTTGATATAATCTATCCAATTTTAAATAGTAAACATGTGAGTCCAGTCTAAGTGGTACTAAAGAAGACTAGGATTATAGTTGTAAAAATGAGAATAATGTGTTTTTCCCTACGAGAATTAAAAATGGATGGCAAATATACATCGATTATAGGAAGTTAAATGCTACCACATGCAAGGATCACTTTCCACTCCCATTCATCAATCAGATGCTTGAATGACTTGTAGGATGATCTCACGACTATTTTCTTGATGGCTATTCAGGTTATAACCAAATTGTGATAGCTCTAGAGGATCAAGAGAAAATAACCTTCACATGCCCATTTAGTATATTTGCCTGTAGAAAGGTATCGTTTGGACTTGCAATGCCCCAGCCACCTTTCAAAGATGCATGGTAAGTATTTTCTCCAGGTATGTTGAACACATTATTATGGTCTTTATGGATGATTTTACTATCTACAGGAATTCATTTGATGCATGCTTGGATAATTTGAATTGTGTACTTAAATGATGTATTGAAACTAGTCTTGTTCTAAAATTTAAAAAAATGACATTTTATGGTTGTACAAGGAATAGTCTTGGGATATGTAATCTCATTTAGACAGATTGAGGTTAATAAAGCTAAGGTTAAAATTGTGTGAAATTTACCCTATCCCACAAATATGTGAGAGGTTCGTTCTTTTCTTAGATGTTTAGGTTTTATCACAGGTTTATCAAAGACTTTAGTAAGATCTCAATAAATTTCTATTATTTGTTGCAAAAAGAAAAATGATGAGGGATGCAAGGAAGCATTTGACAAGTTAAAAGAACTTTTAACTTCCACACCAATCATTTGACCACCAAATTAGAGTCAACCATTTGAGATTATGTATGATGCAACCATTTTTACTGTGGGTGTCGTCCTTGGTTAAAAAATGTGGGGAAATTACTTATGCCATTTACTACGCTTCCCGAACACTCAGTCCAACACAATGGAACCCTCCAACACAAAAAAGGATCTTTAAACTTTTATGTTTGCTTTAGATAAATTTAAACCTTACTTGCTTGGTTCTAAAGTGATTATATATTTTGGCCATGCAGTATTAAGGTATTTTTTTATTTAAAAAGGAATAAAACGAAGGCTTATAAGATGGATTCAGTAGAGAACCACCTAAGTTGAGTTGTAACGGAAGAGAATTCAATATCATTGCAAGAACTATTTTCAAATGAGCTACTACTTACTCTTCAAGATAAGGTACCATCGTATGCTAATATTGTGAACTATGTAGTGAGACATGAAATGCCTAATGATTTTAGTAAAGCTAGACAGAACAGAATAAAGAGTGACTCAAAATATTATATTTTTGATGATCCTCAATTGTGTAAGTGTTTTCCTAACAAGGTAATTAAGAGATGAGTGCTTGAACATGAATGTGAATCTATTTTTAAATTTTGCCATTCGTATGCTTATGGTGGTCATTTTGGGCCTAATAGAACTGCTAAGAAAATACTTAAATGTGGTTTTTACTAGCCAAATATATTTTGAGATTCCTTTATGTTCTATAAGGCCTGTGAACAATACCAAAAACAAGGTAATTTATCCCATAGAGACCAAATGTTGTTATCTCCAATCCTTGCATATGAAATTTTTTTATGTATAGGGCGTCAATTTTATGGAACCACTTCCTTCCTCTTTTGGTTTTTTTACACTTCATTGGTTGTGTATTGTATTTTTAAATGGGTGGAATCTAAAACCACTAGGATTGACATTTCTAAATTTATTGCAGAATTTACCAAGTCTAACATGTTTGTTAGGTTTAGAACGTTGTGAGCATTAATTAGCAATAGGGGTACTCATTTTTGCAATTGTGTGGTGTGAAATCTTTTGAAGAAGTACCATTTCACTCACAAGGTATCCATAGCCTACCATCCCTAAACAAATAGGCAAGCAAAAGTGTCAAATAGAGAAATCAAGTCAATCCTGGAGAAGATGGTGAGCCCATATCGTAAAGATTGGAGTCAATGATTTGATGATGCTCTTTAGGCATATAGGAATGCATATAAGACACCGATTGGCATATCTCTATACCGACTGATTTACAAAAAGTCATGACATCTTCTAGTGGAAATTGATCATAAAGCTTTTTGGGTAATTAAGCAATGCAATATGAAGATGGACATGATGGGTGAACAGAGAAATTTACAACCACAAGAATTAGAAGAATTTAGGCTTGAATCTTAAGAGAATGCAGAAATTCACAAGGAAAAGATGAAGCAATTTCATGATAAGATGATTGTTAGGAAGAATTTTATTGTCAAACAAAAAGTTGTTCTCTATCCTTCACGATTTAAACTTTTCCCAAGTAAATTGAATTCTTGTTGGATTGGACCTTTTGTTGTTACTAATGTGTTTTGGCATAGTGTAGTTGAAATTGAAAGCTTACAGACGAACAAGAAATTGAAGGTCAATGGTCATTGGCTAAAACCATTATATAAAGGATTCTGAGTGGAGGATTTGGAAGTCATAGGGTTAGAAAACCCTCATTATAAAGATTGAGCAACATGGTATCAAGCCAACGATGATAAACAAAGGCGTTGCTTCGGAGGCAACTCAAGAGAAGTTTATTTATGTTTATTTACATCTTCACATTTTCTATTTTCGTTAAATGCTCCATTTTTTTTGCATTTGATGTTACATTGGGGACAATGTAATTTTTAAGTGTAGGGGTGAGAATCTTGGTTTTTATACATGTTTTTTAGCTTAATTGTTGCTTATGTGACTTATTCGTTTTCAAAATCAAACAAACAAATAGACACTTTCTACTTTTCCATTTCTTTTAAGACTATATAGTCATAATTTAAGCATGAATCAACTAGAAACATTCATGGAAACTTTAGCATGTACTTTTGCTCTTGTGATTGGTCAATATGCACTATCTTTAGAAAACTAGTAACTATCTTTAGACTAAAACATCTATATAAGTCTCATTGTCTTTTGTTTATGTGTGACCTTCATGACATTTACATCTTAACTTTTCTTAGATTTTCTACTCAAGACCACATTTTTATCACATGCATTAACATTAAATGATTAGGCATTCTTTGTTTTTACAAGCTACATCAGTCAAATAGCCTACCCATTGATATGAATTTCTTTGTTAAGCCCTTTTTGAGCTTTATTAGCCTTTCTTTTTATGATAACCACATTACCTGCTTTAAACATAACCAATTTTCCTACGCAAGCCTTAAAGCTAGTGGAGCATTTGTTGATTATTGATGATTGTGGATGTACAAAATTGTAAGTTTCCCACTTTACAACATTAGAAAAGTCCTTTGATTTATGATTATACATGTGACTCTTAGTAGCAAAGAAACGAAATGATATACAAAGTTGTGGAATTTTGTGATCATAAATGGTGTTTGAGTGTACCTGTGGATCTATCTTATTAAACGCATTTTATCCAATTCTACCTCTATATTTCTCAGCTTTTAAAGGTGATTGATAGGTGTAGATTGCAATGTATTTTGAAGGTTGTTTAGTGTGTTTTTAGCTTAAGAATTTTGTTAGTTCATAAATATTTATGTTTTAAAGTGTTTTTTTAGGTGAGAACATGTATTTGATCTTCAATTATATATATATGAGGTGTCGTGATGAATTTGTTAGTATTTCAGGGCATTCGGAGGAGTTTCAGAGGAGATGCAATCCAAAACACAGGCCCACAATTATGGTAAGCAAACCATGTTTGTGACAAAAGCACCATCACAGGCCCACAATTTAGGCCACAATCGTGATACAAGCTTAAACACAGGCCCGCGATCGTGATAAAGAGCAGACAAACTATCTAAAATCATGCACTAAGCGCCACGATCGTGGCCTATGTGTAGATAGACACAGGGTTGCTTCCAAATTCAAATTTTCGAGGGACATTTTAGACATTTCAAACCCTGAAAAGACACTAGGGTTACCTTAATTGGAAAAGAATATAAAAGCATTAAGAAGTAATCCTAGAGGGAGCTTGACAATCATCCTACATTTGGAAACCTTAAATAGAGAGAGAAAAAAGAGAGAGAGAAAAGAAAAAAAGGAAGAAGAGGAGGATTTCAATGTCGAAGCTTCCTGGATTAGGTGATCTCCTAATACCGCTGCTTTCCTGAATTATCCAAATTAAATTTCATTTCCTCCCCTTTTTCCTTTTTATTCATTTAATGTGCAAGGTTGAGATGGGTTGTGTGATTATGGAATTCTAGTTGTTACCGATGTTCTAATTTTCCTTTGGGATTTTGCTTAGATTTAAAGTTAATCTAGTTGAATTGTGTTCATTTGGTTTGGTTGTTATGATTGATTAATGTATTTACATATTTTGATAACAAACCGAGAGGGTTAGTTAGATAAAAATGATTGGATCAGATTAATGAGAGTTAGGTGATCTAATTAATCACTTAATCAATCTAGTCGGTAATTTATAAAGAGAGATCTCATGCGAGATCCTATTGTTTATTAGAGAGCTTTAGAACTAATTAGAATTATGGGTGAATTAAAAGATTGCAAATCCATAATTCGATTAGGGTTTACAATTTAGGGAAGGGTTATAACTAGAAAGAGAATAATCGACCCTATGACCGTCTAGAACCGACACCTTATAAACACATAAATGGCAAGATTAGCATTAATGATAGGTAAAATCCCCTCTCTCATAACCTAATTAATTCTCTTAACAGATTTCCATTGTTACATTATTTGGTCATTGCTAGTTTGTTTGATTTAGTTGATTTTTCAGTTTATTATTCGAATTTGGGTCTTAAATAAATTACAACTTTAATGAAGTGGTGCCAAAGCATAATCTCTGTGGGATGATATCTGCTTTTAACTACAAGTAATGACTCGTATACCTGTAGTTTTTTGCATAAAACAAGTAGTTTATTTTTGCAATCAATAAGTTTTTGGTGTCGTTCCTAGGGATTGTTTTGTTTAACATCTTATTTAGTTTAGGTGACTTTGATTTAAGAGTGTTTGATACTTTTCTGTGCATTTTTCCAAGTGCATGAACATAAGGAGCACGAGAAGGTCTAAAGAGCTTAACGAGGAAGAGTTTTCAAACATTGCGAGGCATGAAAAAGAGTTAAGAAAAGCTAGACATCAAGACATAATTCAAAGGAATATGGCAAAAGAAGGAGAGCAATGAGGAGCTGATAGGAGATTGATGGGGTTTATGAGGCCAAGTTTCAGTCCTCAAGAAGTTACAAGTCCTACGGTTTAAGCTAATAACTTTGAGATTAAACCGACACTCCTCAATATATTTAATATTAGTGTGTAGTTTTATAAGTTATCTAACAAAGA
The DNA here is from genome assembly GCA_027563575.1 of Erythroxylum pedicellare. Taxonomy (NCBI): domain Eukaryota; kingdom Viridiplantae; phylum Streptophyta; class Magnoliopsida; order Malpighiales; family Erythroxylaceae; genus Erythroxylum; species Erythroxylum pedicellare. The sequence continues at coordinate 31,010,704 of JAOQMP010000003.1, forward strand.
TCCTATCACCAATCTTGCAAATTTCTTAGAGATATGTGACACCTTCAAGTTTAATGGGATGTCTGCTAATGCTGTGAGGTTAAGATTGTTTTCTTTTACCTTGAAGGATCGAGCAAAGGCATGGTATAATTCACTTAGTGCAGGAAAAATCACTACTTGGGAGCAACTAACCCAAGTTTTTCTGGCTAAGTACTTCCCCTTAACCATGACAATAAGAATCATTAAGGAGATCATAAACTTTCAACAAAGTGATAGGGAGTCGTTGTATAAAGCCTAGGAGAGATTTAAGGAATTACAAAAAAGCTGCCCATACCATAAACGTCCGAGGGAGTTCATTTGCAAACATTTTACAATGGTGTGAATCATAGCACAAGGGGAACCATAGATATAGCTAAGAGGGTCTTTGATAAGGAAAACTGTTGATGCAGCTTATGATCTTTCGAAATAGTTGGTGAGCAATAACTGCATATGGTCAAATGAAAGGAGTAGACAAGGGTCCAGGGAGCAAAAACGGATGATTCCAGTTAACTAAGTGACAGCCTTACTAGAGTTATGTAAATTTAATGCCCTAGAAAGTAAATGTATTTACTTATAACTTAATTTTCTTGTAGTTACTTTTGTAATGAAAATATTTATTATTAATAAAACAAAAGAGTTTGATTTTATAAGCATTATATATCTAGTCATAAGGTACCGAGATTCTTTTATAAGTAATATACATATACATAGAGATATATAGGAAACATATATATTATAATAATATAAAATAATGGATTTATAGTTGAATAATCAAGTTGGTCGTTTGATTATGGTTTAGGCTATAATGTTGCAATTTATCTCCATGCAAGTAAAAGAGTTTACTTCAAGGGAATGATGAGTTTCATATCATAATAGTAGTTGACTATCGATAATGGAACTATTAAATGAATCTAGAATCAAGTATGTTTTCATAAACAAAGTGGGACGTTACTTTAATCTTAAAATATACAACTTAAGCATTTGTTTATTATGAACCATAATCTTGATGAGTGGTGAACTCATATGTGTTTCATTATAATTCTTGATATGATCAGAATGGAT
>JAOQMP010000003.1:31025895-31039907 GCA_027563575.1 Erythroxylum pedicellare
GAAGAAAGTGTAGAGTTTTCATCAAGAACACTGAGTTAAATGTAATATAATATATAATAATTTGTATAATACAATTAATAGAAAAGTTATATAGAATAAGTGCAAATCAACAATGCCTATACTACAAGAAATTAGAGTCTATATTATGATAAGAATTCAAAAGAATAAATATGTTTATAAGAAATAAATACATGACATATGTAACAAGATTATAGATAAATTAACAAGGATGATGGGTTTTTATATGAGGTTGTATACAATGGATAAAGATGGTTTGAGGTAAAAAAAAATAAAAAATAGGAGAGAGGTGTAGGGTGAATTTGGAGAATAAAATTACTCATGCAAGAGTTGATATTATTATGGCATTTTATGCTTCAATCCTACTATTATTTTCCTATAACTTGGCTATAGACTATAGGATTATTTAATTGATTGAATGAAATAACTACAAATCTTATTTGCCTATGTAGTTTTAATATTATGTCGTAAGTATACAACAAATGTTTACTCAACGTTGTTATTGGAATACATGCTAAAAGGAAGACTACATCTTAGACTTCAAGATTTAGAGAGACGGAAACAATTAAACCAAGAAAGTGTAATATGTATTCATTTGAAGTCATAAGAATTCAATTATGTCACTAAACGAAATATTCGGTTCTATTTAGAATATTTCAATAATGTGTTATTTAATTTTATCCACATATTATAAATATGTAGATAAGATATATTGGTTTATAGGAACAGAAGATCTGCTCCTTTACGTAACACTCACCTTTTCTGCAATTATATATAGTTACGGGGAAAGAATGTTAAGTGGATCCAACTAAGTGTAATAAAGAAATGATGTCTGAGGATCAACAAGTGCACCAACTCACCCAAACCATCATCAATATATGTAAAATTGATTGTCATATCATCATCTTTATATTGATTAATTAAAAATCTCAAAAATGAGTAAATTATACTTTAAATCTAAAATTTAACTCCATTTTTTAATAATAACTATAATTTAAGATTAAATGTATAAAACTTCGATTTATTGTAAATATAGATAACATTAAGTTGTTACATAATCATTATGCAATGTCAAGTCAAGAGGTACTCTATGATAAAAGATAATGTTATTTTTAAACTAAGAAACTAAATCGCTAAAAAAATTTAAAGCCTTAAAATTTTGCTAATGACTTAGAAAAAGCATAAAAGATATATACCCAAAGTCAACAAGTAGCCCAGAATACACCTTCAATTTGAACCCCAATTTCCAAAATCTGAGCTACTTGATTTTGAAGGCACATTAGCAATAAACATAATGGTTGATATTTAGGTAAAAAATATATTTCTTAAAATAAGGTGGGGTGTGTTTGTTTTCCATTTAGAAGTAATGGGGTCAAGAACAATGGCCACAGGTCGTTCCTTCACCGAACCAAAACGCTGAGAGACTTTCTTTTCAAGGTATACCAGTTTTAATGACAAAAATGTCAATTTGAACTTTTGGTTTGTTTGTTGTTTTTGAGTATTGTTGAACTGTTGGATTTTATTCATAATTAGGAAAGGAAAGATGAGATTCATGATCCATACGCGAGTTCTTATACACTTCTGTTTCGCTTTTTTCAAGACATAACACTTTTAATGATACAAACGTTATTGGTTTTTGATGTTTAAAAAATGAAAAGAAAAGATAAGCAGGTACGAGACTATGTTACTCCAAAGAGGTCCAATTCCTGGTCTTGATTATTTAAAAATAGTACTTTTTTTATGCTCTAAAGTACTAATGTGTTCTTATCCATGAACCAAGGCGTGGGGGATATTTGCGAGGAATAAATATTTTATTTCGATTAATCAATTTTTATCTATTTTATTAAATTTTAATGTAAAAAAATAAAATAAAATAGACAGAACAGGTTATCAGATAAGTAGGTGAAGTTGACCATGGTAAAAAAAAAAAAATGTTATTTATTCAAAGACTAACCAAAGTTTGCTTGAAAGAGAGGACAACAGGTTAAATATCTCACCAAGTGACCGTCATTTTAAAGCTAAATACAAAAAGCTTCTTTCCCAGATGTAAGGCATACAGAATTTAAAATAGAGAAATAATGGTAGAAAAGATATGAAGCCAAATATCATCATATGATTTTTTTTAACCCTCCATATATAATATCATTTTTGCTAAAATATCAAATAAGAATTAAACATCGCGGCGACATAACATATCCACGTTTTTTATTGCTGTGAATGAGATCAAATCAGTAATATTTTTTACTAAAATAAAATATGATTTATTGCCTGACTTCAATGTATGTATCATCATCAATTGGTTAAAACAGAAAGTCGAGTCTCGTTACTTGAATCCGAAAAGAATGACGAAATCATAACAGTTAATTCCCGTAATGCGTGGCATAATGGGTGTTCGGTGTTTTTGCTAGGGTAAGCAGAAACAACCAAGACTTTCTTCGACGTGTTGCTGCACTTTTCTACTATGGAACATCATGATCCGTGTACTGTAGGTCCAGGTGCTTCCTGGAGCTTACAAGCATATCATGGTTTTGGCAAAAGCATAAAACACTTCAATTCTACGCCTTATAACAGGTTAGTAATAGTACCTCTATTGTCTAAGTAAATAAAACAAAAAAGTTTACTGCACCTGAAAGAGGAAGAGCTCGGAAATGCTTGGAGCCGTCCTTAATGAGACACCTTATATATTGCCTTTTCCCCGTTTCAAAATAATATTTCAGAGGTCTACCTCAAAGTACAATGAAGAAAAAGGGAAGGGAACACACAAACGTACTCCTGTCTCATTCCCTAGCACATTGTCCACCAAAACAAAAGTAGGGCACCATCTTTCAACTAGGATACTAAAACAATGGCCTATAAGATTACTTTCCAATGTTTCATTTACATTATACGACAAGGATTAGTCATACTGCACAAAGACATACTTAAGCTTACACTGGGGATGCCGATAGTAGAAATTCAGGCTCATATCTCTGAAGCAGTATACCGCAAAAGGGACACAAAGGTTTTGACAATTCTTCTGAATCTGAAACTTCTGTCTGGCCTCTGATATCCAGGGTATACTCCCGTAATGTAAAAAAAGTCTCTGGTGCCAATTTGGAAGACCATCTATGGCAGCATCTACAAAACCATATTGGAGTAATTGGGCAAACCTGCATAGAAACAGCACACCTTGCTGACTTATGTTTCTGAGCAGTTCCATCACTCTGAGTACCTTTGCAAAAAGCAACTTCTGGAGAATCGAAAGGAACCATCGTTGAACAATAGTTACAATGCTCGTCTGCTACATATCCACTTAAGTTAAACCTGTTTTTTAAGCAAACGCATGTCATAGAAAAAAAAGTATAATAAAGACACGGAATGAACCTGCACTTCTAGAATTGCCACCCGTGCAAATCACTAATATAATTTTCTTCTAATGTCTGAGGAATATGTTAGCCATCATAATTAACTTATAATAACCTGGAAGCAACCAAACTGGATCATCTAGAAGAATACAAGCTATACCTCCTTTCATCCCTTAAGATTTCTGATACAATTGCTTTCAGCTGATGCCTGCCATCAGCATCATTGTGTGCAACCCACTGCTCCATTTGCGCTATTCCAACAGGAGACCAACAACCAGATTTGGTTGAAGTTTTCTCTGGATGGGAAATGAGATTTTTGAAAGCCGAGAAACTCAAACCCACAAGCCTTTCACGTAGTTCATGTTCACTGTTAAAAAGCAGCTTCATCCACAATCTGAATCTCTCACTTTCAGCACTCACAGGCTCTAAATTAACTTGGCAGTTGATCTCTTCAGGCTTCAGCTCAGACAAGATTACACGCCTACAGATAATATTCAGGAGGTGCAATTGGCGAGAAGTAACCAGTGAGAAAGTCTGAGGAGTGTGTAATAAAACCTCGTCAAGGGAAAGGTTCACTTTCGATCCAATAAATGTTACCAATAGCCATTTACACAGTATATGGTCTATATAGATAGGTATCAAATGCCTGAAAGCTGACAATGCTGCCATGACATCCCAAATAACAAGAGGCTTTTCTGGATTTTCAAATTTTTTCAGAGACCATAATATATTGGATTCCCAGTGAAGTAACTCATTTGCTTGAAAACCAAGAAAAGCTTCTTTACTGCAGTCCAGAGAAGTGTCAAGTAATGCATGATCTTGTTGCCCACCAATCCAGAAGAACTCAACAACAGCCTTCTGAGCTCTGCATATTATAGAGAAGATTCATTTTCAGAGGGAATGGGAAAGACTAGGTAAATAGGAACCAATTTTAATTAATAAACTGAGCATAATATTGCTGGCGTCCTCCCTTTGATTTATTTTATTTTGTTTTATTAATTTATACTTCTTATAGATGTTCCTAGAATTTTGTCTCAAGTTCAATCATGCTTTAGTTGTTTCAACTTTCAGTTACCCATTCCAACTGCAGGACCACAAAAGCAACTCACCTTGCCTGGTACATAGGATTCAATTGATCAATATCAAGATTTCGGACCTGCAAACAAAGATAAAGACCTATTATGGCAGTAAATAAGAGGTTTAAAGAAATAAATAGTCTTAAAGACCAAGCAATGAAATTCAAGTTTTTGATGTTGTATCTAAATCCTGCCTTTCCTCATCTTTCTAAAGTTGGAAGCAACAAATAAGATCAAGGAGTAATATTATGGATAATTGAGTTAGCATACCATAGCAAGCACAAGATTTCCAGGAGAAACTGCAACACCTAGGCATGAGAGGAATATATCTGGAAGCTGCATGATTAGTTCTAACATCTTGGTGAAGATGAAAATGCATATACAGCAACTGAAAAAATGGATACCAAAAACAAAATAAGCATACGTCAGTTGAGGTCCTCAATCCAGGAATATTTGAAGGGATGGGAACTTCACAAAGAGAATCCCCACGGAAAACCCAGCATCGGACATAATTGTCCTACAACCATTTTCATAAAGAGATTGATTAAATTAAGATCACTTAGTAGATTACATTACATAAAAACAACAACACCTAATGAGAATCCCACTAATAAACGGGATCTGGAGAGGTCCAATAATACGCAACCTTACCTCTAATTAGTAAGGAGACTATTTTCAATAAATCCACAAGACAAAAAATTACATATTAAAATAATAAATAATAATTAAAAATAAAATGACAAACAAGATAATACTGATAAAATTAAAATAAAAACATATAAATAAAATAAAATATGTACTAAAATAAATAATACAATAAATATAGAACAAGGTAGAGAGTAAAAATAAAAGATAAATAAGTAAGTGAATACACAAGCAAGAAAGAAGACAAGCACATAAACAAATCCAACAAGCCATTAAAAGCAAATATTTAACCTAAGAGAATGTTTAGGCTAAAAAAATTGGAGGGAGGTACTATGTATTAAAAGTTAAGGCTAAATATAATTCATAAGACTCAAAGAAAAATGCTTAAAAAACTTAAGAGAACAAGGAGGATCTCTTTATATGAGATCCTTACTCTGTATCCTAGTCCACAAAAAGTTCAAAGTTTTACCATTACAAATAAGATTGTAAGGCAAGGTGTATAAGATTACAAGTATCTACAATAGTGGCAACTAAATGAAGTTTTAGGCCTTTATAAAAAATCTTACAGATGTTCGTAGTCTCTTGATCCTATAGAATCCTCATAACTTAGAAATCGTATGCCCAGGATCATTAAAAATAGCTCAATGCCTCTTATCTCTTTTCTCTTCTTTCTGATTTTACGACCTTTCATTTTAGCTTAATAACATATCAGTATCAGAAAAAAATCAAATTGATGTCTGGAAGCCATCTAATATAGATGAACCCACTTTTCAAAAGGAGCTAATAAGGCCTTGATGTGCTCTCTACAAGTTAATTAGGACATCCTGCCAACTTAAAAGGTTTTGTTTAGCGGCAGCATATAATGTATATAAACTTATAAAGGCACAGTACAAATAATAAATTGCAAACAATCAAACGTGAATTGAAGTACAACCTATCATCCAAATCAGTCAGCAAATTTACCGGAACTAGAATAATAGACAACAAGGGGTTGCAATCTAATTAATGCCAACAACAAATGAACCTTCACTTCATTACTTTCAATACCTGGCCAGAGCTGTACAAGCAACATCCATCAAAAGCCCAAGCTAATCCTGTAACCTGATCAATTCTTAAACTCAAATGATTATCAAGTTACAGCAACACACTAAGTAGCAAGTAAGAAACTTACAATGCACTCATGAGCATCATGTACACCTGCATTGTCAAATTCACAACCAGATAAATCAGATGTCCATACTTCAAAAGAACCAGATCCTTTGCCAACTGCTAAGTGAATCTTGCATGGGGATTCGGCAGGCACTGCCAGAGAGAGAACTGATACTGGTATGCTGTTGATAGCTATAACCTAAAAGGAAATTTTAATGATTGAAGAAGGAAAGGTCAAACAATATAAATCAATGGGCTGGCAGAAATGTTAAGGAGATAAGAACTACCTCCCTCAGCAGGACAAAAGGAGCACTATTAGCTTCTGATGACTCCAGCAACTGCTCAGCATTTGACATCCAAATTTTGACACTGAAAAAAGAGAGAACAAGTCAAGCAACTACCTTAAATATGATGAAATTACTTCCAATAAAAAATATGGATGCCAGAGAAGTCTACTGAATCGTATGAATACTAATTGATTCACTCAAAATCCAAACAGAAATTAGAATTTTAACAAAAAATTTTATTCAGATTCATTAATCCACTTTGACCTAGAAGGCAGACTCACAGTGAGAAACAAGATATTGAAGTTACAGCAGTACACAACATGTCAACAAACATCATAGACGAAAATATCTCAATCATTATTGAATATACAAGTGCCAAGTCCACATAAACAGTTAAAGATATATTTGGATGATTATATCATACCTTACCTCCCATCAGAACTCCCACTAGCCAACAAAAGCCGAGGATCAGAACTGGAAGCTAGTAAAACCAAGCTGATTGCTGTAGTCCATGAATTATGAGCCTGAAGAAGCCCAACAAGGATTACAGAAGTAGGTTTCTCAACATGCTCAACAGAGAAGTATTCTGGTGCATGAATTCTCCACACTGAAATTTTATCGGACTTGCCTCCAGCTACAAGTATGGAGAAGATGTGGGATGAAACATCTAAGGGAACAGTTTGGTTTTTGGATGAGAACCTCAAAAGCGGAGACCAGGCAACAACAAGTGATGATAGCATTGCACTTCGAGAAGCATATTTATCTGCAGTTATCAATGCACAAGTGCTATAATCCTCTAATTCATTTCCCCGTCTTCTACTTTTAGCCTCATTGACCTGAAAAATGACCAACATGCACTCAAATAGGTAAAAAAGGGAAGGGGATGGGAGTGTTAGGAAATTATCATATTGCAAGAGGTCTACCTTAATCAATCTTCTGTTCTCCATCTTTTTTTTATGGAAAGATGTCAGACTGTCTTTCTCCCCATTCCTTGTAGGCAAAAACACGCAAGCTTCTGATTCCTCACTGCTGTAACAAGAACATTTTAAAAATGAGAAGCAGATAGATGAACAGTAATATAATGACCAAATTATCTTAAGCACTAAATTAAAGGATTTCCCATTATTTAACATCAAATGTCAAGAATTTAGGCAGCTTCCTGTTGAAAAAAAAAGGTTTGTCTATGCTAAGCAGAAAAGTTGAGATAAAATTAAGTATGATAGATAAAATTTTGGTGATATGTAGACTGTGGTTGCTTCTCATCCTAGTGCCCACTTTTAATACCCACTTTTAACTTCTAATCCTGCCTGGCGTTCATACTTCTGTTAGGCCATTGTTTACTTTTATTGATTTAAATGAAGAATAGCCTTCTCTTAAGCTGTAAAACATGATTCTCTCCACATAATTATAGTATAGAGACCAGCAAATCAAAAGTACAACACTATTCCAGACAAGGAATGAGAAGAATCGGCTATTTACATGTCACCATGAACAACCGTTCGTCTTCGCTCCCGTTCCTTTCTGGTACTGGAGTTTGTCAGATCATTATTACAAGATTGTAATAGACTATCAGCACATCCTTGTGCTACTTCGTCCTAGTGAGAGAAGGCAGGAAATGGTGAAGATAGTAATGCCAATTGAGTGTGGTCACAAACACCTGTTTGCTTTAGAATGAACTAGTAAATTAATAGATGAAAGAGCTTACATTAGCAAATTCTGGGGATAAAGAGTCCAACTCTCCAAAATTTCTACTTGTGAGATAATTGTATAGTTTGTCAGATAGATCTGTAACCTACAGAAGAATAGGATAAAAAGAAATATTTGTGACTTGAGCATCAAGGAAGTTGCGAAGCATTGACAGGAAACATTGATATTGGAATGAGGATCACGTCTAGTTTCACAAGTGAAGCATACTTCAATCCACTCGGCACAAAAATCGCAAAATGGTGGACGATAAAGCTTGACACGGCCTTCAGTCGTGCAAACAGCGAGCAAACATCTGAATGGAGCGTTAGTGGTATCAAAATTGAAATCAGCATTATTACTTATATAGGTGAATATAATAATGGAAAAAGAGGAGTTGATATGTAATACCCAGAGTTAGGAGCAATTCCAATAGGAGACCAAGAAATAGAGCGAGCACAAGGACGGCGATCCCGAGATAAAGAAATGGGCAATAGGCAGCCAGTAAGCAAATCTATAAGTATCTCACCATTTTTGTTTAAAATAAGATTAGACAGACAGAGAGAACACTAAGATGAGAAATAGAAAAATAATTCCAACCTTCTCTTGTTACCCTGCCAATTGGATAAGGTTGAGTGTCCGCAGGAAGTCTGATTAAGCCTCGCGCTCCAAAAGGCATTGCTGGATTCTGGCAACACCAATTATCAAGAAACTACTGTTAATTTCAATTCTATCATTACTAGTATTACTAGTACTAGTATGAAGAATAATATTATTATCACCAGAATAGTGATAAGGTGACCCGAGGCCACGGCGATCAGGTTCTCGTCCGACCAAGCCAAGGCGTTGGGGAACGACGGCGCAGCCACAAGCGCAGCTGCTTGGAACCGGGAAGCCATTAATTCTGCTTAAGGAACCAAACAAACCTCTTTTTCTTTTCTTTATTTCCCTCCGAAATCCCCAATTAAACTATAAATTATGTTGAAGGAGGAGCGAGCGGAGACACGAGCAGCTTTTAACAGTTTGTCGTTCGTCAACCCTAATTCGAATCCCACCGACCTCTCTCTTTAATTCTTTTTGTATGTACTGTACATAATTGGGCCCAATTTTTACTCAGCCCAACCCAACCCGATCAACTCAGTTATAGGCTACGTCACGATGAAGAAAACCCTAATCTCCAAAGTCTCCGTATATATTCATTGTATTAGCCTTTCCACAGCCATTTCAGTCGCCGAGGAAGCTCATCTCTCTTCTATCATTTCATTTCCTGTTAGCTCTTCGTCTCTCTATATCTGTTTCTCTGATGTAACTCTACGATTTATTGGATCTACATACGTAGAGATCTGTCTCTCTGTCTTTCTTAATTCCTGTGTTGTGGTGTATCGTTTGCAGATTAGAGATTTGTTAGCGACAATACAATGGCGGGGGAGCTTGCTTGCAGTTACGCCTCTTTGATTCTTCATGACGAAGAAATTCCCGTTACTGTAATTAACTCTTCCTTTGTTTCTTCTCAGTTCTTAGTTAAATTGTCTTCTTCTTTTTTATTGGTAGAATAATTGGTTGGAACAGGCTGAAAAGATACAAACTTTGCTGAAGGCAGCCAACGTGTCGGTGGAGCCCTACTGGCCAGGCCTTTTCGCAAAATTGGCGGAGAAGAGGAATCTCGATGACTTCATTTTGAATGTTGGTGCCGGTGGCGGTGGAGCCCCCTTAGCAGCTGCGGCCCCTGCGGGTGTTGCCGCCCCTGCCGCCGCCGCCGCCCCAGCTGCTGAGGAGAAGAAGGTAATATGTATTAGGATTTTTGTTTTTACGTTTCAATTTTTCCTCTATCTTGTTTAATCGTTCGTTTTCCGGTGCAGGAGGAACCAAAGGAAGAGAGTGACGAGGATATGGGCTTCAGTTTGTTTGATTAGGTTCCTTTGTAGTCTGGAAAATTAAGGTTGTAACTTAGTTGAATTTTGTCGACACTATAATTTTCATGCTGTGTTTTTCTTTTTTCCGTCAAAGGTATTTCAGGATAGTTTGCGTTATTACTATTACTATCTATTTACTCAAATGCAATATCATGTTATGAAGTTTGTTTTATTCTTAATGGGATTGGCATGAACTATGTCTTTGTGACTACTTCCCTACATGATTACACCTCTTAGTTCTTGTTCAAAGTGGCACTTCAACTCAAATATCCATCCGGCTTTGTTCTTGTTTAGATGATTCAATAAATCATTCTGTAGGGGTGCTTCTTTTAGGTTAAAAAAAATATTTTCTGGTTCCTCATGATCTAAATTCATTTTTTCCTCGAGTGGTTTAGTGTTTCTTTTTTGGTTGGAACTAGAACATTTCAGTTACTAATGGTTCCTCTTGTACAGTATCAAAATACACATGTTAGGATGTTATGTAGTTCTCTTGCCCAGAAACAAAGTTCCTTGACCTAAAGAGTTACAAATAGCCCCGTCCTCCACTCTGCCCTTCACACCTTTCAGTCCTAATTGTCACTACTTCGATCTTCAGCCTACGATCACTCAATGGTGTCCGGTATTGGAATTGAGAGATTTCTCAAACCTTGGTAGGCGACTACAGAAATAAAATTAGGGAAATGCAGTTTCTTCTATTGGGAGGCCAACTTTATCACTTAATCTTCTACATAGATTTGGCAATGGACTGGGTTGTTAAGGTTGAATTCTAAGTTCAATCTAAATCTGATTAATATAAATTTGGTAAATTTTAAGCCGTTAATCCACTTCTAATTTTAGAGAATTACGTTGTGTCTCAAAAAACCATTCACCGCAAAAACATGGTCGTCCATGGCCTAACTTCTTCTCCAGCAAAGTCCACGTTCACCCACATTTGATAACTCCAGATGGAGGTGTATATTAAGGTAACTTGGCCATTGCTTCTCAAGCTTCACATGTGAATTTGTTCAACATCAATCCACAACGCGTGACTGTCTGCTGCTGAGGCCATATTAGGCCAATGCTGCTTTGTCAATTGCAATGACAAATGACCTTACTTATCCTATGCTCAGCACATGACAACATAACACGTACTGAGAAATAGCAAAATAATTGTGTGCTTTAGTTGCAGAGAAGTAATCTAAGAAGGCTTTTAAAGTTCAAATACAAGATAATCCATGGTTGGTGTCCTAAAATCTTCTCTGGATTGAGTCTTTGCAAGACTATGCCAATGCAATGGAAATGCAGCTGCGGAATCCATGGTAACATCATAGTGACCATCTAAGGCATCGTAACGTCATCGCAGCATCCAGGTCTATTGAAGCTTGCTCAACTTCTTGTTTACACTTGTCAGAAGACATCGCAAAATGCTACATTGTAACCTCGGCTTACCCTTACTTCGTCATCACCCCACCCGCAACATACTGGTCAATATGAGCCCATTCAAGAATCTGTGTAGAAATTTAAGCCAAGAAAGGTTAAAATGGAATTTTCTGATTAGATGTTTAATAACATAATGTTGGATAAAATGCGAGGAATTGATTACAGACAAAAACTAGAGGAAAATCTGCATTTCTTTGTCTTGAGCTTGCATGGATCATTGAGAAACTTGCACAAATGTGCCAGTTGTGGAAATTATGAGGACAAGTAACATGTCTAAAACAAGTTTCAATTGTCCATTCCTCTTTGCAGTATAAAAATCGGATGTTTCCATAAGCAATGTTATGTCCATCAACGACTATTAATATAAGTTTTAGTAGGTTAAATTTTATTAACTTAACGCACTAAATTTATATATTTTCTTAAAGAACACACTATTTATAATTACTTACTCGGCTTTGTTATAGTCAAAATTATACTTAGTACTATTTTAAATAATTATTATCAAAATTATAATCAGATATGCAACAAATTGGCTAAATTGATACATAATTATTAACAAATAGATATACTTTCCTCATAGAAACAGTTTTTCGAATAAACTTTTAGAACAATCAAGGACCTTATCTATGTTCATATTCTTCATTTTGTTACAACATCAAAAATATGGAATGGAGCTCAAATATTTTCAATACATAATCAACTTTTGACACACATCAAGATTTTCGGAAAAAATCGATTGTGACGAAGACACTATATGACTACTAGTACCAAAAACATACTCATGTAACAAATTTCACGCAAGTATTTGCGTAACCATAATTTGAGTTTCATTAAGCTTCTACTATATTAACATATCAAAATGCTCATAAGTTGTTTCCTGAATGTCAATATGTAAATAATTATCCAACTCTATTTTATTATATTAATCGTAGACCTTTTTTTGTTTGTAAATTTCTACACATTGAAACCTAAATCAGTAATTTTCTTGCTTGACAAGGATGTACTAGCAGAAACTGAAGTTAATATTGAACTATTGTGATCCAATTGATTATATATTCTTGACTGATAATCATCAGATAAGTCATAACATAACTATGTGATGATATCAATATGTACTGAAGTTTTATCACCATACAACTACCAAAAATATATTCAATTGCAACAAGTTTGTAACGTTAATCCAAAACAACAGTTTTGTTATGGTATTACTAATCTCATTCCAATAACTATCAAAGTTTCCAATTGTCTTGTTTGTTATTACTTGACTACTTTATTAAAAGAGATGACCTATTGAGATAATGCTAACTTCATCTCACACATATTAGCGAAACAAATGTGAAGAGTTAGATATTTTATGTCAGAAAATAACTCAATAACTATTTTAAATACCTCTAACTTAGCACAAATTTCTTTTTCCAATTCTAATTGTTTATCTGTCGATAAACAATTTTGTTGATAATCTTGTTGTCTCCACCTAATGAACATATCCACATAATTAATTGCAGTTTCATGCATTTTAAATGTCATATCCCACCTTGTTGGACAATTTAGATAGAATTTCCTAGTGTGGGGAATGCATAATTTTCTTATAGTTTTCAAACTTCTCAACATGTTTAGGTATTATACTCTAATCCATTATATTATCTCGGATTGCTTTTATAATCTTCAATCCATCCTTTGCAATTATACTCACTATATGTGCAAAACAATGAATATGGAAGGACATTCCATCCATTAATAAGCTCTCAACCTACAACTTTTAACTTTGTCAATCACTGTATCACTTGTGTTATCACATTCTAAAGTTATTGTTGACAATTTTGCATTGACGTTCTAATATGTAACATGATCAACCAATACACTTATTAGCTTTTCACTTGTATGAGGTGTAAGAAGATAAGTAAACATACCATTTAGAAATAAAATCAAACATCAAATATAATAAAATCAAAGAACAAGTGATAACAAATTTAAAGAACATTATTTACCTTATGATAAAATTACATAAAGCCTAATTGTTGACAATATAATGCAATATCATAACCATATAGTCCCTTTTTTAATTTTGAGTTGTCCATATATTTAATGTGATCCCATTTTTCCTGTTACTAACTGAAAAACATCTTTAATATCAATCACCTTTGGGCATCATAAATCTTGAAAATGTCATTCTTAATGGTATTCCAAGTAGGCATCTTAAAAGTCAGATAAAGTGATGTAATAAACATTCTAAAGTCTATATCGAGAGTGGATAATCATGTCCTTATTGCTTTCTCAAGAAAATGTTTGGATTTTTCAAGATATAAGCCATGATAGTTGTTTCAATTTTCCTTTTAATAGAATATGTGTAAAAATGTTTGACTTTCTAATAAATAATTGCAAATTTTAGATGAATTTTGAGAACTCAATGAGTGACCATCATCGATGGCTCACCCAGTCACATAACACATAATTCACATTATTTCACATCTCACATTA
>JAOQMP010000003.1:31048427-31058429 GCA_027563575.1 Erythroxylum pedicellare
ACTATTCCGTTGCTAAATTATATTTTCCCGACAAGTTTTTCGACGGACAAATAAAAATCGTCGATAATTTGCATCGGTTTGTTTTCCGTCGTTATTTTTCCGTCGTCAATTCCTTTTTCCTTGTAGTGTTAGGTTATAGATTTTTAGAGTATGAGTGTTTGACAATTTAAGATAATCATAATATTACCTTTTTAAAATAATTAATAAGTAAAAAGTTAAAAAATAAATTTGATTTACAAATCATATGACAGTTGTTAGGTTGGCATATCAGCTAATCTAACATGCCACGTGTTCCCAAATAATAGGAACGCTAAGTCTAACTAATGGAAAGGTGACTGAGTGACTTTTCTGAGAGAATTTTGTTCTATTTTGTAAACATTATGGGGTAAATTGGTACCATAAACAATGACAAGTGATAACTTGTACCTTTTGCCTATTCTTATTGACTTTTAAACAATTCAATAAGTGCTAAGGATACACATGTATTTTATCCTTACACTTCTTTACTTGAGCATAACCATGTGATACTTACCTGTATATAATGTAAAACCTTGATGCATCTCCTTATTGTTGTCATATAATAGTATTGAGAGACATTATCAATAATCTTGATTTAAGAATCCACAACATAAATATCTTAAAAAATGATGAATCATAATGTATACAACAATTGAGAAACATATATCCATATTTATCTTATTTATTTCAAGTCAATTGCATTAAAAAAAACTCAATTACAGCTTTAATTATTACCAATTTTGATAATATCAAAAAATTTTAAAATTAACTTTATGTGACCATAGAATGATCCGAAAGAACTTTAGGTAACATTATACAATTTAAAGAATTTTGGATAATTTTTGTCCTATAGTGCATTAATATTAGTAAATGCGTGGAAGTTATTGTGCGATGTTTCATATACTACATGTCCTGGTGTACGGAGTTCGTGCAACTCACACGTGGAGACATGCGCCAGATGTGAATGCACGTACCTTGCCCTTTTTGGAATATATGTGACCCACGCTAAATAGTGTCACAGCCCTATCTTCACGATCCATCTAGCCGTCTGTATGCATAAGAACACACACCAAACAGTCGGAACACATCTTCAACAACTTTTTCATGTTCGTCTTCAGCTAGATATTGGACAAACGAATTCCTATAATTGCTTCTAGTTTTCGATGATTTTTCACTGAAGATATATATATTTTTTCTGCTTTTTATGCAATTTTCAGACAGAAACCAATCCAATGCAACAAATCACTACGTATTCCAATAAAAACAAAGTAATTTATTTGATTTCCTTGAAGAGAAATTAGAAAATTTTTGTTTAATTATATTATACAATCTTGGACTTGCTTTAATCCTGTGAGTTAGATATAACACCAACTTTTTTGAACGACTTAGGGTCAACTAGACAATTGTATAAACAGAGATAATGCAAAAACATACTTATTTTCTATTTGAGTAAGTAGTTGAAAACCTTTAAACAACTTTTGATCAACATCTTTTTGAATATTTCTTAATACATAAATTTCTTAGCCGATTATCCATAACACCTAAGCAGGCGTAGGCGTAGGTATTTATAGTAACCTGGATCTCTCTATTGCATGTCTAGGCGTAGGCGTAGGAGACTAACAGATATTTATAGTAACCTGGATCTCTCTATTGCATGTCTAATAAATATCTAACTCACACTCATAAGGTGTTATTTTCTTCAATAATCTTCAACCCACTCAATTAAATCTTTTATTAGGTCATTTTATTATATTTATATCTAATCAAAATTTAATTTTCTTAACCTTAATTAAAAATATTTAATAAGATTGTATAAGTTGTGTCATTTCTTATTAAAAAGAGTGCTTGGTTTTTTTTTATTATGTTTTTGACATTATCGCTAAAAGTGACCATTTGGTAATAATATTTGGAAGCGTCACCAACAGTGACCATTTGGTGACGATATTTGAAAGCGTCACCCAAAGATCAACATTTGGTGATGAACTTTGAAAATAGTCACCAAATGTTGCACATTCAGTGACGATTTCTGAAAATCGTCACTAAATGGTCCACATTCGGTGACGATTTCTAGAAATCATCACCAAAGGTTCTATAATAATTTGCAACACATTTGGTGACCATTTGCCTAAATCGTCACCAAAGAGTTGACATTTTTCAAAACTATTAAACTAACATTTTTATAATCTATTAAAGATATGATATGTTTTATTGGAGATTTGTTTTGAATGTTTACAACGTATTGTTGAAAAAACATACATAACATAATTTTAAGTGTTAAACAGTAGTATTAATTAATAATTGATATATACTAACATTACAAAAAATAGTTATAAAAAATTTAAATAATTGTATCAATATAATAATATGATATATAAAGTAGTACGAACTTTGAATTAGAAGTTTAACAATTATTACAGTCATAGAACAAGAACAAGAACAGTCTACACTCAATAATACACACCTTGACCCCTAACTAATAGAGAGGTTGTTTGATAAATTCTTATAGATACAATAATAAATCAATTTTAAAGCTGAATCCAGTTGATTGCATCGATAAATGACAATGATAAAATTATTTTCTTGATTCCAAGTGACATGAGAGTCGGTAAAAGTAAATGAGTCTCCGATGTCTGGATTCCCCAGAAGAGTCCTTACACATTCGAAGGCACCAATTGAAAAAGTGATAGTTCTCCCTCAAGTGTAGGGTTTTTCACCCCCTCTTATAACAGCATTTCTGCTATAGCTAAACTTGTAGATGATATAGTGAATGAGTCGCCAGATTTAGTATAGAAGACAAGTTCTACAGATAAACCACCTAATCCCTAATCGTTTACGGACCGTTGTGACATCGCTCCCGCTTTTATGGGCATATATGTCATCTTTGAGATTCAAGGAAGCTTAAAACAATGCGTAGTATATACCATCAAATGTGAATATATATAGCTTCATAAAAGGAAATGAGATTTACATAATAAGGAAAGTGATGTTATTTAGATGATACTAAACACCTTGAGGTAGAAGATCGGCCATGAAAGGCAAATGATGATTAGTGTATGAAGTAGAGATTTTTTCTGCCTTGTTTATTTTTTCAATAAGGAAAATTTTGCTACATTGTATTAGGGCCATCCAAAACTAGTCGCCATGTTGACATTTCTTAATTAATAATATTAAGAGGTATATTCTACAGATGTCGATTCAGAATAAAATAATAATATGTTCAACTTCAATTTCGATGATAACTGAAAGTAGTCCAGTTTAGTACTTACACTGTTATACATCTTCAATGTGCCTAATGATATGAAAGCTACCCTTACTAAAATTTCATAAATCTATTGTGTAGTTTGTATCATATGCAAAATTTAGAATTTAAAGTAGAATAGAGATGACTATATTCTTGATGTACAAAAATATAGTATTATCTATATTGGGCTATATTCCTATTAATGAAAATGAATTAAAGTAAAATACTCTTGAAGACCTTTCATCAAATAGTTACAAAGCTTTGATGAGAGAAGCGTTAAAGGTTATTGGGAAGAAGCCAACCCCATATATAAATAACAAAGATAGACAGTAAATCATTTTCGAAACATAACCATAAACACAACCCATATATCAAATGCATAATTAAGAACTCACAATAAACACCTAAAGGTATAATTTAAACTTAGCACAACTTCATTAATGAAAATAGAACAAAAGAATAATACCAATTTAGTTAATAATGGTTCTTCGACGATGATGACCACAATACAGAACCCAAACAGAAGGGAAGATTTTGAGAAGTGCTGACAGCTTGAACGAGAATAAAGTAGCCTTTTACTGTAGTTGTTATTGAAAACCTAATACAAAACAATGTTGTCTTTCTTGGTTAGGTAAACAATGTCGTCTCTTGTTTATTGTAGTTGTTTGGAAGTATTATTAATTAATTTGCTACAATCTATTTAATTTGGTCGACAAACGTTCGATTTAGTGACTAATACATAGTTTGTTGTCAAAGTCCGCGGGTTCATAAGTAATTTTTTTATAAATTTATATTCCTATTCCAAAGAAAACATAATTTGAATTAAAAATTAAATTATTCAATTGAAAATTAATTCGAAATTAATTTGTTCACCCTTCAAATAAATTATAGTGGACTTACAATTTTCAAAAAGTCATACTATTTAATTATATGAAATTTGAAAAACTATTTTTTTAAAATTTAACAAGACAATCTAATATAATTAGAAAACTATTTCCAACACATCTTTAGAAATTACTATTTTGTAACATAATAGTCTATTTTTTTATATTAAAAAAATCCACTTTTCAAATTAAATAAAACACTTAAATAATTAAGAAAGTAATTTATATTATTTATTTAGATGTTAATTTGGTAATTATTTAGAAAGTAAAGTATTTGCTTGGGTTTTCGCGACAATGTGAATATTTGGTAGCAAATGGTCAACCATTTGCGACTAAGTATGAAAGCTAGTCGTCGAAATCGATATTCTACAACTCACACATCTTCGTGACAAAAACTGTTTTAGGCAACTATGTGAAAATTTGGTAGCAAATTGTCTACAATTTGCGACTAAGTGTAGTGGTTGGTCGTAGAAATGGTCTTCTGCGGCTAAACTGAATTTGTCGCAAAAACCTGAGGGTATTTAATTTAAATATATCTTTTTATACAAATAAAAAGCTTAATGGTAGATTAAGGGCTAAAGGGTATATGTTGTCGTGTTAGTGATGTATTTAGTAAAAATGAAAGATACAAAATTTTAAAAATTTCACAATTTTATTTTGTTTATCTACCAAATTAAAAATAAAGATTAGTAATTCTAAAAAATGAAGCAAATCAAGAACAATTGCATACATAAGTGTAAAAGACAAAATTTTCATTTTGTTATTTGTAATAGGAATACCTCATACAAAGACTTAATCAATTAAGAAAATTAAGAATGTAAAAAAAATGCTTTAATTAGGGTGTAGCATGAGATTGAACTAAAGAATTGAGTTATTACCGAATTTTCCACTTTTATCAATTTTCCCACTTTTTCTTTAATTTGTTTTTATTTGTCTAGTTTCATTTTATTTTCTTAACGACAATGATTGTATAAGTGTAAAAATAAATTTAGTTAACAAAAATGCCATTTATACTTTTTATTATTCTTTTTTAATATATATGATTTCATAATTTTATGTTATCTCACAAAACTGTATTTATTATATATAATTTCTATATTAATTTATGTTTATGATATTTTTAAAAATTTAGAAAAAATTAAAAATCTATAAATGTTGAATAGCATTGGCGAACCTTTCAAAATTTGGTATCCAAATGTTGAACATTTCGCAACAAATTGTGATATCGTCGCAAAATGGAAGGGCATGTAAATGAATTAAGCGAAATGATATTGCATTCATGTAAGGGGCAACGATTTTGTGAATTGGTCACCAAATCTTCAATAGCCTATTAACATTTGGTGACGAATTGTGAAATTAATTTCATAGCTGAACAAACGACATCATCTCAGTTAAAATATTTTTCAAGTTGACATATTTGGTGACGAATTATGAATTCGTCACCAATGTGTTAGCTCAATTTGTCACCAAATGTGTTAGCACAATTCGTCACCAAATGTGTCAACCTGAAAAAAAACTTCTGAAACAATGTCGTTTGTTCACCTGTTAAATTAAATGAATACAGACTCCTCCTCCCCTCCCCCCCAAAAAAAAATCTCTTAGCCTTTCCTCTCTCCTCTGTTTGATTTTTTTTCTCTTCTCCTCGTCTGTGCATCTTCTTTAATCTTGTTCTCTTCATTTTCTCCTCCATCTTCTCGTTGCAATTGTAGTCAAGGTAAGCGGTTCGTGCTTTTATGATCTCAGTTATTTTTTCTTGTTTCATTGTTTCCTATGTTAATGGTCGATTTTAGCTACGGTGAGTTGTTGAGTTGTTAAAGTTACAAATTTTGGCTATTAGTGGTTGAATGGTTGTTTCAATGTGTTAATGTTGGTGAAGAATGGGAAAAGATACGATTTTATTGTTAGTTTGGGTTGAGTTTTGGTTGCCTGTAAACTTTTCGATGAAATTTCTCACAGGATTTCAGTGTTCATATTTTGATAGGGAACAAGTAAGGTGGAGTGAAAGAATTTGGTACTACCATCCTTATTTTTATGCTACGTGATTCTGAATTTCTGTAAGATCTAAGAGGTTTGTATGTCTAAGGCCTTATTGTTGTTAGTTTATGTATTCATTTTAAATTCTAGCTTATACACATTCAAGGGATCATCAGTAAGAGCATATTAGGAAGCTGGGAGAGCATCTGTATCATTTTAAAGGTTAGGGCAAAGTTTTCCTTAATTAATGTCCTTTTTAATTATCATGAGTTTTTTCCTTCAAAGCTTATACAATTCATAACCTTAAGTACCAATATTTAGTCAACTTTCCACTGCCTACTAAAATAATTGTCTGAGGGGAATCAGCCCAATGTCAATGACGTTTGCAACAATATCCTTGGTACAAGATCAAGGTATATCAAAGGTCTTGGGTATGACCCTAAGCTTGTTGGTGCATCTTCGTCACAACTAGCTTATGTCACAACGCTTTAAGAGGAGAACCAGGCATTGAAGACTAAGTTACAATGTACAGAAGAGAAGTTAGATCATAATGTAAAAGAAGTGAATAAGCTTAAAAAGATGGTCAAACAATTACTTGGCTCAAACTATGTTAGTAGTAGTGACGACGATGAGGAGTCTTAATTTGTATATGACCTGTAACTATTTTTTTATAAAATGCATTCCATTTTTAATGTTTATTTTATTTCAGTTTATTATTATTTAAAAAATATGTCACCAACATTAATTATAAAATGTAACTAATTTATATTTCAAACTGTCTTTAAAATTGTAATAAATTAAATTAAATTTGTTTTTAACAATTATAATAAAATTTAAATTTAAAAATAAAATTTTGTTAATAAAAAATATTAGCTACCAAAACAAAGTTGTCACAAAATGTTATTACCTATGTTTATAAGAACGTCTATAAAAACATTTACCTACAACAAGAAATTAGTAGCTAAAACTATTTTACTATGAAAACAGAATCGTCCCTAAAAAGTATTAGCTACCAAAACAAAATCATCACAAAATGTTGTTACCTACATTTACAAGAACGTCTTTAAAAACATTTACTTACAAAAAACAATTAGTAGCTAAAACTATTCAACTACAAAAAAATAGTTAGTAAAAATAATTACCTACGACTACAGTTTAGTAGGTAAAAACCTTTATCTACGAAACATATACGTCGCAAAATAATATGTATGACGTTCTTCATTCTCGTTGGTTATATGTTTTACTGACGAAATTATTGTGTATCCAAAAACTTTTTCCGACAATTTCAAAAAAACATCGCGGATATTATTTTGCTACCAGGATTAAGTGACCATTGGGGTGATGATTGTAATTTGCAACATTTTTTTAATATTTAGCAACGTTTGGTTTCATCACCAATAAGCTTATCTGCTATAATGATTGATATTCAATAAATTAATATCCTCAATTAGATAATAACTTTGATCGTGCTACTTAGAATAATAAATAAAATTCATAATTTAGATAAATAATAAGATAAAAACTTTTAAAACTGTATATAATTTTGTGGCCTCATTCATACCATAATTTAGCAATATGATAAAATTGAAAATACATAATTAATTGACAATAATATTTCATTTACATATGAATTTTATAATAATTTTTTGTTAAAATTTAAATATATTTGGATCTCTTCTCTAATTTTTGTTGAATTGAGAAGTTATAAGGTTAAACTATCGAATTGCAACGAATATTATGATGTGTTATTAAAGACATTATGTTAGTTTATAAAATATTGTTTTAATCTAATTTGTTGAATATATTAATTGAATTAATGCATCTATGAGGATTTAAATTTTTATTAATATAATGAATAATTTTTATTAGATTAAATTCATATATACTCAATTAATAAATTGACAAGGTATAATAAATATCTATTTGATTAAATATATGTTTATTTAATTATGAGTATAGTGTATAAATTAATATCTATTTTGATTAAAAAATTTGTAATCCTATAAGTATTGATTTATAGAGATTTTAATGTAATAAACTTGAATTGAATAGTATTGAAAAAAAGGCTCCAAGCCTAACTTCCTTATAGTTCTCACTATTTCCTACATATAAGTAATTCTAGTATTAGTCAAGTCCAAAAGAATGTTTTTGAATAAGTTATACTATTGGCTTAATTTTATATGGCTCGGTAACTAATATTACAAGAAAAATTGAAATTAGCAACGGAAAAATACTGAAAGAAATTAGACCCTTGCAAATTACTGACAAAAACCAAAGTTTCGTCGGCAATATTAACGGGAAAAAAGTCTGTTTAGCAGCGGATGAATATCGATTGGTAGATAGAGAGGGAAATCAATTTGCGATGGAATTTTGCGACAGTAAAGAACTGCGTCGATAAATTACCAAAAGAAAATAAGAAATTTGCGATGATTTTTGTTGTCCTTCAGAAAAGTTGATGGAAAATATAATTTAGCAACGAAAAAATGTCGTCGGCAATTAAGGTGGGAATTTATAGTGAAAAGGTTAAATTTTGGACTTTTCTGACGGAGTGGTAAGGATGGAAAATTCCGTCGGTAACTCTCCACACCAATATGTCATCATCTAGTTGCAGGTGAACGTTATTAACTTAACCAAAAGGACGTCATTGGTGGAGTGGATACCAAACGATGTCGTTTTGGTTAAGTTAAAACACACCCGTGCGTCCCTCCCCCTCAACTCCACCATCGACTCTGCTTCCTCTTTCTTCTTCTCTTGCGTTTTCTGATTTCTTCTCCGGTGAAGGTGTTGTGCGTTGTCGTCAGTGTTCGCAAGAGTTTGGTAGTGCGTCGACAGCTGGGTTTCTTCTCCCACCATTTTCAAACTTGTGGAGTTATAGTGTTTCAACGTGGTTTGATTAATTTAATTTTTTTTGAGTATGTTTGAGTATTTTGTTTTGAAGGTTTGAGTAATTTATAAATGGATAAGAACATTTAAGATACTTGTGTTAGTGTTAGAAGGTTCAGGAAAAAAATTTGCTTATAAAGTTCGGATGATTTGTCGACGCATATTAGGTGTTCGATGAAATGCCTCTCGTTTGAAAATTTTGTTAATGTGTGAAGATAAAGTTGATTTGTATCAGAGAATGAGTTAATGGGTGAGCCTATTTGATGATTTAACCTTATTTCATGATTAAGGATAATGAATCAAATTACTTCTTATAGTGTTTAGCCTTATTTGATGATTTTATTCTTACTTGTGAAGTGATTTAGCTTTATTTGTGAAGTGATTCAACTTGCATATTTGAATGTTCTTAGCTTAATTTTGATTTTCTTAATCCTTTCCCAACAGTTGTTTTCTTAATATGTCATGTATTCATTAAACTTAGGATGAAGATGACATAGTACGTAAAGTTATTTGGATTCAAATAGGGATGATCATTGTAATAGAAAATGGTTTACAACAGAAAATCACGTTTCTATAAATAATAAAGTTTTTATAATCTAGAGTAACAACTGAACTAAATGGTTACTTTAAATATCTTAAATTGAATTTTATATCAATCATAAAATTCACATATAATTCTCTAATTTTAAAGTTTAAACCATATGACAATTTCTAAATTTACTATCTTATTAAGTGTCGGTTGAGGTTAGTGATTTTGTTTTTACTACGTTTTCTTGAACTTACCTTTATTTGGGTATTTGTTTGCGATTTGAACTTCCCATCTAAACTTCCTACATTTTTAATTGAAATGTCCTGCACGATGTGAAACTTATTTGTGTTATGAACTTCAGTTTATCATTGAATTAATATAGGATGAGTTTGAGTTATATTATAGTTCCAATATAATGATATGACATCTAAGTTATTTCATTTATGCTATCTGAAATGATTAGCTTCTCTTTA
>JAOQMP010000003.1:31077465-31089108 GCA_027563575.1 Erythroxylum pedicellare
AATAGAAAAAGGCCTTAAGAAAGGTATGTCAACTTACTTTGTAACTATATGGCATATGGTTGAAAACTATGTGATAGAATTTCTAGATTTGATTTTCAAAGTGTTGAGGAACTTTGAAAATGTGATGCCTAAGGAACTACCAAGGGTTCTTCTCCTTTGTTGAGAAATCAATCTTAAGATTAAACTTATGCTAGTAAATTGTTCCTGCTAGTGCCTCTTATTGAATATCCCCATTAGAGTAGGTAAAATTATGGAATCATTTTCAAGTTGTTAAAGACAGGAGACATCAAACCATCAAAAGGCCTTTACGATGCCCCCGTGAAACTTTCAGGATTTCCAAGATGAAGTATTTTTTGTGTGTGGATTATTGAGCAATGAACAAGGTAAAAACAAATGCATCAATAAAGGTATATGATATTTGTTTTTAATTGTATTACCTTATTCAAAACTCGATAGCCCATACACATTAACAATGTTTCATATTACTTCTTTTCGAAATGTATAGGGGTAATGTAAGGGACTTTTAACGGTTGGATATCTCTCGCCTCTAATAGCTCGTCAGACTACTTCCATAATTTCATTATCTTAAGGAAATCCATGCTCAGACTTATATCAAATTTTTCAAAAGGTATGAATATTATGGTAAACTCTGTACACTAACTTTCATCACTCACTGGAACTTTGTAGTTAACTTTTACCATTATTTGCCCTTTCGCATGGGAGTTCTCATATTTATAAGAATTGTGCTCAATTTTAACTCTGACTTTCTCTCTATTCATTACATCATGAACGAATGAGTGGCACTAATATTTAACATAGCTGTGAGTTCCTTTTTTAATGACCTATATTCCCACATACATTAACCGCTCAGAAGGACTAATTTTGGTATTTATTATATTAAGTAAGATGATAAGATTAAGCTTAGCTTCTGAATCATCATTTTCAACTTCACATTTTGGTATCTAAACATTTAGTTTTCTTTCTTTGGACAATCTTAAGCATAATGAAGACCACAATATAAGAAGTAATTTTAGTTTTTCTTTAAAGCTTTCCTGTCTTGCTTGGATTGTCTGTATTCTTAGGACTTCCCTTTTGTTATTATAATCCTTTTAGCTACCATAGTCTTTTTTTCTTCTTTTCCCATGCACGTATCTTGATAGTTTTTAGCTTTCACCTTTTGGAAAGAAGAAGGGAGTGAAGGTCTCCTTTGATACCCTAAAATCCACTAAAGCATCCACAAAAACTATCACATCCATAATATCATCGATGTTTTGTTGACATAACTCTATATGTGTCCATAATTGTAACTCACACATGAAGTTGAAGAGTTTCTTCTTGTTTGACATATTTTTAATTACCCAACCATCTTACTCGAAACCCTTTAAGATATCTTTAGAAAGTTAGGGATTGTTGCTTGGAAAAACTGGATCCTTTAGCTCCTTTATTCTTTCATATGTATATAAGAGCATTACCAACACTGATTTCATCAACAGTCCTCGTTCTCCACTAGAATTTTGCATCTCCATCAAGATAAATTATAGAAACATTAACTTTTTCAGCATCCAACACTTTGACAACAATAAAGTATTTCTCCACATCCTATAAAATATTCTTAAGCTCTTTAGATTTTTGAATGCCCTGAAAAAATTTCAGTTCATGAAACTTAAGTAAAGTGATTTCAACTCACCCTACTTCCTGATTAGCAGGAAAAAAAAATGCTTGAGGATGATTATCTGAAAACTAGCATCCTCTAGTGCCCTTCATCAAGTTAACCATTTAATCTTTCAATGCTTTGATTTTTCTCTACAGGACTTTTAATTAAGATAGTAAGGAGTAAATCCTTCCTTACCCAGAAGCAAACGTTTAATGAGCACTTTCATCCAAGTAATGCACTCATCAAGATTGTTGTCTCCTTGCCATTTGATTATTAACAAAGATACGATACCAGTTATTAGACTTTGACAATAACTCTAATTTTGCACTAAAATGCATTAATATTTTCGTATAATAGTTAAACTCATACAATTCAACTTAACCTTTCTGAATCTATTGAGTTTCAAGTGTTTCACGCAAAGACTTAAATAAACAAATGAGTTTAACTTAGCCAAACAAGATAGACAATAACAAAAGATAAATATTCATAATGGCTACAACAAAAAAATTTAATCTTTATACCCTCTCAAAATAGTTACAAAAGGGTATAATTCTCTAACTCTCTCTAAGATGAAAACGCCTTTTTCAGGAGCTATTTAAAGGCATTTAGATATTTGATAGGTAGGATTACATTAAAGTGGACACTAGGCTACTAAATCACTATCTTAGCTAGTGATTGACATCCCAAATCACTTTAGACACTACTTTAATGGGTGATCACACTTTATAACTAATCCACTACTAAATAAAATAAACATGTGAAAAATGAAGTTTATATCAACCTACTTTACCATGTTTTTGCCATGTCCTTCTAATTTCTTCATACTTTATTCCACTATCTGTATCATTCACACATGATCTTTATCAAAAGGCGACCAAGTTTTGAGTCAATTCGCATATGGTCCAATCAATGCACATCCATAGTTTAGTCTATTTGTTTATAATTCATCATTGAGCACAATATTGTCTTTAGTCCAACCATAAACGTCTGTGACTAGTCTAACCCACCATAGCCAAGTCGATCATGGCACCAATTGTCCATCTAAATCAACTAAAACTCGAACATGCTTAATCCTACCTAGTTAAGTCACCTTACTCATTTGACATGCCTAAGTTATGCTAGTCTTTGTCCAAGTCTTACTAATGGATAACAAAAAAGATCTTGCATTGTTAAAAGCTAACATTTAGATTTTGATGTAATTTAATAAGAATCATTTGAGACTAAAAAAGAAAATTGAGACAAGATGAAGAAAGATTTTAAGGGTTTAGATAAAATGAGAACTTCATATTCTCAACTTTAAACAATTAAAGATGCAAGAACATGAATATGTCAAAGAGTTTAGTGACATATTCATGAAAATTGTAAATCAATCAAATTTACTTAGAGAGGACTTGAAAGATAAGACAGTTATTGGTGAAGTCCTTATAAATTTACCTGAGAAATTTGATGCTAGAGTTTTAGGCTCAGAAGAATCAAGGATATGTCACAATTTATATCGATAGAGATTGTAAATTCTCTTCAAGGTAAGGGGGGAAAAAAAGACTCTAGAGGCAAGAAGTTGGAGAACAAGCTCTAAATTAAGTCTTAGCCAATCTAAAACAATACAAATAAAAGGAAGGAACAAAGATGTAAAAAATAAAAATATGGAGGAACAAAGACAACGTCATAATAGAATAAAAAAGAACTAATATATACTTCATAAATATTGAAATCATACATCAAAATATTATTGGATCAGACTATATATAAAATGTAGGACAATATTACACAAGAAAAAAGGGTTGCAACTTAAGTTGAAGCAAAGTTGCAACAATATTGTGAAAAGTAAACTTATTAATGATTCAGATGCTTATAAATTAATACAAAACAAGTTTTCCATGACTTTTTGAGGTATAATTTGATCAATTTGTAACTTGTTTAGATGTTATTCAAATTAATGTAAACGTTAGAATTACAATTTTGTAGCTTGGTGACTTGCAAATTGTTTGTGCTCGTTTATATGAACAAAATTAGTTGTAAGTGACCCATATACAAAGAGTGCTGATGCTGTTCTATCATGAAACCTTGCCACAATTCTATCCTGACACCTTGCCAACTCTATTCAAATCAATTAAGTCATATTTTTATTGACACATCTCAGGTTTTCCAATTCAGATTCTCAGGTTTTCCATATCTACAGTGACATGATGTGTTGCGCGTATGTCATCCACCCAAGATGAAGATGGACTCTTTTTGGTGTTGGCTATAAAGGACGTTGGCTTGGGCGAGATTCGACTGGAATTTCCAATCCTTATCGTTGGTGAAGAGCATGCGTGCGCATCGTGTCTCTTACCTCCACAATTGTGACACGTAATGGTGAGAATGTCCTTTGGAATCGTGGAGTGGACAAAGCGCCCATGACCAAAAGACTCTGAATGGTGATTTCCTCGACCACCTCAGCGTCTCCTACCATGTTCTCGATGAGATTAATTTTGGCGAACAGTGAACATGGCCGTGAATTATAAGTAATAGATTGGCGTTGAAGTTGTAACTCTTCACTCAACAGAAGGCCGGTTTCAAGTTGCCGCTCTTTTAAATAGATGATAAGCAGTTCCAAGACTATCAAGAATGGAAGATGACGGAGAGCTTGATGAGTGGGTGAAGATGGAAACAAATTAAGCTGCCTAAAGTCTTGACTTGATTAGTGGGTGAATATCATCTCTTATGAGGAACTAGTAAGAAAACAAAATTCGGAATCTAGGATTCAATCACTAAAAGCTTTATGAGGACCAGTTATGAAGGGAAGTGATTCAAGGTCACAACAGGATGAGATTCAGCAAAAGCAACTCAACGCCATAAAGTTTAAATTCGAATCGATTAATATGCGCTTTACGGTTAACAATCGTACCAATTCGATAGAAAGCCTCAGTTTATTCCAATGTTACCATACAAGAACTCATAGATTGTAGTGAGAAAAGTAATCGAGTGGACGCGAGTCAGTACCTGAAATCTCCATTGTTACGCCGAAGCAATAGCGAAAAATCCAATATCTCGCAAAAGACTCTCCATGAATTCACCAAACTGGAGCTTCCACCGCCTACCAAATCCAATAAGAACCCCAAAAAACGGAACGCCATCCACACTGCACGTAAGAACAGCATCATATTTGGTCGATCAATGTTGCAGAATGTCGTACAATACATAGCTTCAGTCAAATTGATAATATGAGAAAGAACGCGGAGGGAGTGTGGTAAGTCTCTTTTTGTTTTTAAAATATAAAGTAGAAAACTGACTAAAGTAAGTAATTATTATACCGAGGTGCCACGTCGCAACCACTCAACAACCGCAAACGTTATCGTGCACCCTCCAAGCGCAGTGTAGACACAAACGCCCACACCACACGGCTGACACTGATTATCTGGACTCTATTTTCCTCATTCACCGTTTGCCTTTCCATATTGCTCCACCTCCTCCACCCAATGCTTTGTTCGTTCTCCATCGGCAAGTCCGGTAAAACGTGGCTGGACCGCCTCCGTTCTGGCAAAGGCTTTACGGAAGCCGACAACCTCGACCTCGACCTTGACCACTTCCTCCACAACAGAAACGATGATGATAATGCTAATCCTGTTCTTTCCCATTCCAACTCCAAGTCCGATGATAGCCGACTCACTTGCCTGAGACAAGCCACGGAGGAGATTTGTAGTGAGAGCAGAGACAAAGAATGGTTCAACATAATCACTAGTGCTCTCTCTGGCCTCTTCAACATGGGTCACCCTAACCAAAATCCGGACTTTGCCACCAAAAAAGCACCCAGGAAACAGCCTAACCCTAAGTTCTGCGTCCGTTCGATGCCAGCTACTGAGAAAATCGAACCGAATTGTTCGCGGAAAGAAGAGAATGTCCCCGCCGCCACTGCGTCTTCTCTGAATTCTCATAATAACTCGAATGTTGGCACCAAGGAAGAGAAGAGTACTATTGGTAGCGTTGATTGTGAGGGTGATTACGATGTCCCGGAGGCCGCGGAAGAAGAAGAAGAGGATGAAAGGAAGGAGAAGTTTAATGGTGATAAAGAGCTCAAGGGTTACTCGAGGAGTGAAGTCACTGTAATTGATACAAGTTGCGAGGTATGGAAGTTTGACAAGTTAGTCTTTAGAAAGAAGAATGTTTGGAAAGTAAGGGACAAGAGGGTTAGATCATTGGTTGGTTCTAACAAGAAAAGGAAGAAACTTGAGATGGGTTCTGGAGATGGGAATGGAACTTTTGTTCCCAAGAAAAGAGCGAAGCTTTTGAACCAGGAAATGGGCTGCTCGAATGTTGTTGCTGCAGGAGACTTAGCCCCGTCAAGTAATGTTAGTTTCTTAAGTCTACCTGTTGCTTGCCTAATATACATGGCTTTGCCATATAATTGGTCCCATATCTGGAAGCTACTTCGGTGATTGGTGCTATTCGACTTGATTTACTTGGATTGCTGGTAGTGACGTAGTGCAGTTTCTTAAACTTTCAATGATCTATTTGAGCTCATGAAGTTTTCAATAAACTACCTAGCTGGGACTTAAGTGTTATGTTTTGACTTCTTATCCCCTGGTATTGTATGTGTTAGATGAACTGACAAATGCAAGTTTAGCATTGGAACTGAATTGCTTTGAAAAACTTTCATTGAAGTTCTTAAATTCATGCACATTGTTGAATCAATGTATTATTATAACTGTCCAATTAAATGTCAAAGGAACAGCTTACAAATGATGCTGCATTTGGCCCCTTATCGTAAACACTTGATTATTCAATAGTGAGCCATTTCAGTAATGCTGATGTAGAACTTTTATGCGTTTTTCTTCAGGTGCTTGTGCATATTTTGTTGTGACTTTTGTTATCTGGAAACAGGAAAATTTCAGAAAGTGTTAATGATTAGATCGATTATTGGTTTGATGTCAATGAAGCTGCTTTTAACTGCCTGTGGCATTACATAATTTCATTGTGCTTGTAGTTGGATTAAGCTTAAGTTACATTTCTGTTTCACAAGAAGCAGTCCATAATCGCGCACAAATATCTAAACTAAACTCAATTGGTAAACTTTTGAATCATCCATTAACTTTGATTTATGAAAGTGAAAGCTTGGTTTGCATGCTTTTGATGGTGAGATTTCCAAATTTAACAGACTGCTCACGCTATTAGTGACTTAACATCCAGCCTCAGTTTAAAGCCTTCAGCTTTATGATTCGAAGCTGATGAAAAAGGATAACTTGCTTACTTCAATTAACAGATATATGCAGTTAAAACTTTAACAGCGTTGTTTCTTTTTCTGTCCTATGATCTTTGGCATCAGATTAACTAATTTTTGCGTGTCACAAGTATAATGCCTGGACCCCACAAATGCTACTATGTGAAAGGAGAATCCAATTAGCTTCTGGTTCTGATCTTCCTATCTAATGGGGTGCAAGAAACTTCATTTGTGTTATAGTTGTAATTTGATATTGATGCTTGGATACTCCTTTGACATGGAAATAATGTACATTTGAATGGGTTTTCCCAAGATTTCCACCGCAGATGCAGACAGAATAAGGATCATCCACTTTCTGCTAGTTTGGAATTGTGTGTTTTAGAGCTGAAGCTCACAATTTGCTCATTCACACATCTTTTTTATGGCTTCTCCCGTGATTTGTTCTGCTTGAAACATGGAAGATATGCAGCTCTATCAGCTATGATTCTTTTTCACTTATTTTTCTTTGGTGTTTCATAAGTTTCCCGTCTTTTTCCCTAAGAAAGAGAACTTTTTGAAGACAATAATCTATGTGTGGTTTTGCTGACTACTGAGCACCTCCTTTAAGGATATGGTGATCAACTTAGTTTTACATTTCTGCGTATCACTAACCCCACAGTGAGCATAATTTGATAAATTAAATCTTGGACATTTTATTATTATCTCTTGTACATATTTTCTTATGTCCAGTGAATGTTTTTGGTTTACCTACAGCAAAAATTAGTAACTGGAGAACTCCAAATGAGTTTGAAACTGAAGATCTGCATGCCAAATGTGAGACATGCTGAACATTTTCTGCTTGCTTTTGGTTTCTTATGCAGTGTCTGAAACCGTTGGTCGAGAAAATGGAACAAGTTTGTAAAGAAACACCAGATGATATTGGCCAATTTTCTAAAAAGAGGCAAGTGCATGTGCTTTCTTCCCTAGTTTCCTGTACTCTTTCCAGCAGTAGTTCTTACAGCTTGAAAATGAATCAGTTGCCTTTTTCTGCCATTGATAGTATCACAAATTTTTTTGCTGCAGATCACCAAGAAAGTTAAAGAAGAGTAGCTCATCTGTTGTTCTTATAAAAGTTGCATCTACGAGCAAGAAATGTGTAAGAAACATTCCCAAGGGTCGTGTCAGGGAGCACAAGACTTGACAGAACTGCTATTCCAAAGCTATGAAATTCAAAGGGCAAATTGTCTGCAATACACATTCCCCTCTATTTTTGTGATGGCTCGTTTGTTTTATGGATTAAAAAACGCCAAATTTCTTGCATAATTTCCTCTAGAGGAGGGGAGATTGATGGAAGGGCAGGAGTGCTTCAAACCCAATGGACATGATTCGGGATCCACTATTTCTAAAGTTTGGAGTTTGCAGCCATCAAATTGTAACGTTAAAACTTGTTGAGTTATCGCAACAAGTGCGTTTCATGTTTTCCATCCATGTCAACTAGTTGAAAGTTCCCGAGTCCAAGCAATACCTAATTACACCGACAATGAGTTTCCTACCCTCATCCATTCCCACGTATTTCCATTTACGCTTAGTGATTCCTATAATTAAGATTTGCTGAATCACCTAATAGGGATCAGATTGTTTATGATATTTGCTCCGTATACTCTTCTTTTGATATTTGCTCTGTATATTTTGAATCACCGAATGGGGATCACCGTAGCTTCCTCCCATCCAAATGTCAATTTGTTATTGTAATTTACCCGATTAGTAATTTAATTTATTCAGGACTTATATAAAATTTTCAAATGCTCCCCAAAGATAGCAACAAATAACCTCACCTTCAATTTTGTTATAACCTTCAATGCCTAATTAATACGTGTATCATCCTAAGCTATTGTTATTGTCATATACTCATATTCTTCCACTTAAGTGGTTGATTTTTACGCAGCCTATCCACATTAAAAAAAAACAAAATCAAGATAGCTTTACTTGGAAATAAACCGCTCATTTTCACACTTAGTTTATCATTTTTGTGCACTTAACTCACCATCAATAGTGTAATACATCCACCAATGCAAAGTATAATCTCTTCGGCCTTTACAAGTTTTTGGAATTTACAAGCATACTTTATAAACTGGTTTAGATTGAAATGCCTCCACCCAGGTTGCTCGCATTCGTCTTCATTATCTTTTTATTAATATCATACATGGCATTAAAGCAAAGAAAAACACCTAGGATGATCTTAACTTCATACTCTTACTGAAGCCTCAACACATTTGCCTTATTAGTTTTTATGCAAACTTGCTTTGTTCTATTGGGGGGAGAGCTAATTAACAGATGTCCCTCCTAATCTCTCCAAATTCTCAAAAGCCCTTTAGTCTCCCACCTCAACTATTTTGAAGTTAGGCTCCATATTAATTTGTACATCTTTTTTGAGTAACATCTCATCTATATAAAATTCAAACACCTTTATCAACAAACTTAAACATATATAGTTCATGCTGTAAACTTAAAGAACAAGATTTGAAATACTCAGAACATCCAACAATATATTTCCTATCGCACTTTCCCTAACTTGTGCTATCAGCACTAGTATTAGCCACTATCTTCATATTCATGAATCAAATCAAATTAAAAGAACATCATAATTGGAGTCTTGTTCATATATACAATCTTAACATTAAACCAAGCTTACTCAAAATTAAATTGTTATTTCATTCAATTTCAAATTTTAAAATTTTTATTTATGCTACGAGACTATATTCCTTTTTCCTTTCACCCCAACCATATTTTTTGGGTAGATATTGATAAGCTCAATTCATTTTGTGCTTTCTTTTTAGAATTTGTAAAACAAGCATAGATGTCATAACCTTAACATTGTGATTTATATGATAGAAATATTAAATTCACATCAACAACCCAAACATATATTAGTAAACTTACTACAAAATATAGTAATTTGTTCATTTGTTATTGGGTAGTAAAGACTTTAATCTTAGATTTTCATTCAAACAACAATACGATAGATTATAAAATACCTCAATCTTATAGTTACAACACCCTTGATCTTATTAATAAATAAAAATGTTTACACTTTGATAATCACATTAACAAGAATACATCACAACTAACTTCCATGCTTAACAAATAAGAACAACAAAGGACATGTAGATGAGATACTCCAAATACAATTATGATCAAATAAAATCAAATTAAAATACCCTATGATAAAACAATTGAGAATAATTAATAGTAGACAAACCACATATAATTAGGTCATACTAGTTACCAAACATAAGCTTATTCTTCCTATTCTAAATAAGCATAAACCCAATAACTTTTTAAGTAACTCCATAAGGATGAAAATGGGAAATAACAATATCTTAGGATGAATGTTTGAGGATAAAATGTATTTTCCTTAAGGTGTGTTGATAAAAACAATGTACTGCCTAGACTTGAGAGCCACTATCTATTTAAGTTAGTTCATTTACAAGGTTTCTCATATTCGATTTCTATTCTCTCACTAGAGTTAATTTGAAAGTTTACTATGCTAGCACATTTTGAACTAACTTTGGACTCCATCCAACAAGAAATAGGAAGCAAAATGAAAATGTAGTATTTTATCTAGAATTTCTATCCACTAGCTTAGTTAGTTAAACATGTAAAGAAAGACCGGAAGAATATCATAATCGTAATCTAAATCTAAATCTAATTAACTTGTTTATCATAAACAAGCATTCCTTGAAAATTCAGGAGAAAGTAAACAACTTATTACATCTAAATAGAATGATGTACAAGAAATAAAATTCAACAATGAAATGTTCATTTGATTAAAAAAGTTAAAAAGGTGAAACTTAATGCACACTTCTCACCATTTAGAACATGGAATAAGGGTTAACTACTAAAAGGGCACAAACTTTCTTCAATTTGTCAATTATAGCCCGAACTTTAAAAAGTAGCAATAAAATGTCCAAACTTTCAATTTTTTTCAATTCTAACCTGGCATTAATCTCACTATTATTTGTGCTAACATGGTAATGCCACGTGTCGACACCCCTCACCAATTAGACACCCCAGCTAGTTTAGGAGAAGGTTGTCTGATTAAGAAACGACGTCGTTTAGCTTTGATAGTAAAATGATGTTGTTTCAACTAAAATCAGATCTCCTTCCTTCTCCCTCTCTTCTTCATCTCTTCTCTGCGATCAACGCTTAAAAGTCTTACTCTGAAATCCCCAATCTATAACATAAAATCCTCCAAATCCCCCAAAGTTTATAAGAGAGTGATTTCGTGCATTAGTTCTTCTTCTATCACAAAATTTTCTCCATCAAACCAACAAACGTTCTTTGTGATTTCGTGCGTAGATGCTTCATAAGAGAGTGATTTTGTTATCAGGTAAAAATTGAAGATTTTGTCACCGAATTTCTTGTAGCGTTAAATAGGGTATGACTGATCCTCCCTCTCTATTGTTCTTTCCACTCTAATTCGGTTTTTGTATGAAATGTTGTGTTATTGTACTACGATTTCAAATTGGATTTGTGCTTCCAAAAAATTGACTTGTATTGTGCTAGGGGACTAGGGTTTCAAATTGGATTGTGTTAGGGTATGATTTGTTTATTATTAAAAAGGAGGATTGACTTGTATGTGTACATAGCAAATTGAACAGTGAAAACCTTGAATACTCCTACACTTAGTTTTCAATATGAAATGCAAGTCAAATAAATAAGAGTAACTGAATACATGATGGTCGATTCATACTTTGTTTTATTTTGTATGCAGAATATGTACATCTTGGTAATTACTGAAAAATATGACATT
>JAOQMP010000003.1:31107769-31126078 GCA_027563575.1 Erythroxylum pedicellare
TTGATCCATTTGTCACTCCATAATTTGTCTCTTAATTTCTTTATTTTTCTTAATCTAAATTACCTCAAATTTTCAATTGCTTTCTAAAACATCCTAAATGTCTCCAAAAATGCAGAATTAATAATAATTCACACCAATTTAATAATCAAAGACAATTAATCCATAACTCACCAAAATTCCGAAATACCCGAAATATGACCAAAATCGCCAAATCACATTTTATTCGCGTTAACAACTCAATTATATTCGAAATGTCATGAATGCATGCACAAATATGGGTATGATTCCAAAAATGTGTATGCACAAATAAGCAAAAACTCAATTATGGCAAGCATACCATGCATTGAAATTCCTTAATATTCTAAACCCTAATATGGGGCGTTACAAAGGGGGCTAAAGCGAAAGAGATTAATGAGTTCAAACATTGATATTCAGTGTGTTTACGACGACAAAATGAGGTAGATATTTTAGTTATTAAGGAACTTATAAATCATGTTATAGGGGGTAAAAAAAAGGCTAATGATATAATTATGTCCTTAAAGATTATGGTGAAAGGTGTCATTTTCAATGTGATGTGTGCATATATACCTCAAGTAGGTTTATATGAACAACTTAAACGCCAATTTTGGGAAGAGCTAAATAAAGTGATTCAACAAATCCTCTCTAATGAGAGATTACTTTTGGAGGAGATTTTAATGGTCATATAAGGGAAACCTCATATGGGTATCTATAGACTCATAGGAGTTTCAGGTACAATAATAGGAATGATAGTGAGACTGCTTTGTTGGATCTCGTGGTAGTATTTGAGTAAATGGTAGCTAATTCTTTTTTCAAGAAAAATGAGGAGCATTTGGTGACTTTTAAGAACAGAATTACAAAAACCTAAATTGATTACTTCCTCATAAGGTGAAGTGATCAACCTGAGTACAAGGATTATAAGGTGATACGAAACGCTTGCTTGTCAACTTAACATACATTGTTAGTTTTGGATATTATAATTAAAGGATGAAGGAAGAAAAGAAGTCCTAAAAGGTGTACCAAAGTCAGATGGTAGAATTTGAAAGGGGACATGATGGAACAACTTAAGGATAGAGTATTATATTGAGAAGAATAGAAATTGTAAGGAGATGGTAGTTAGTTATAGAAGAGAGTAGTAACTCTATTAAGAAATACAACTAAAGAGACCTTGAGAGTTTTTAAAAGGCATAGAGGTAATAATATGGAGTCTTGGAGGTAGAATGAATGTGTACAAGAAAATTTTAAGATCAAGAAGGGCATAAATAAAGCTATATTGAATAACACCACAGTGGTAGAGAGATTAGTTAATAAAAAAGGTATAAGTTGGCATTGAAAGAGGTGAAGAAAACAATCTCAGTAGTTAAAAGTAGAGCTTCGATAAATTGTACCAATGATTGAAAACTAAAAATGGAGAAAAGGACATTTTTAAGTTAGTGAGAGCTAGGAAGCGAAAAGTGAGACTTATACTAAGTTTTTTGTATAAAAATGAAGCAAAACGGATGCTCGTGGCTGAAAATGACATCAAAAGAAGATGACAGAGATATTTCTAT
Source organism: Erythroxylum pedicellare (assembly GCA_027563575.1). Classification (NCBI taxonomy): domain Eukaryota; kingdom Viridiplantae; phylum Streptophyta; class Magnoliopsida; order Malpighiales; family Erythroxylaceae; genus Erythroxylum; species Erythroxylum pedicellare. The sequence goes on from JAOQMP010000003.1 coordinate 31,109,338, forward strand.
AGCCGTTTAATGAAAGCATAAAGGACAACATCCCCTTAAGTGATCTTAGCGCGTCTCAGAGGTTTCATAAATTTACTTGTTGTCGATAGATTACAAGGGAAGAAATTAAAAGAGCTATGAGGGAGATGAAGAGTAGAAGGGTAGTAGGGCCTAATGAGATACCCATAGAGGTATGGAAGAGTCCAAGCATAGAGGATCTTACTTGACTGACCAAGCTTTTTTAATGTGATCCTTAAGTCTGCCAAAATGTTAAATGAGTGGAGATTTAGTCTGTTAATTCCTCTATACAAGAATAAAGGGGATATACAAAATTGTATTAATTATAGAGGCATCAAATTACTTAACCAAGCCGTGAAATTATGAGACAAGGTAATTAAGAAAAGAGTGAGAAAGGATGCTCCTATCCCAGAGAACCAGTTTGGCTTCATATAGGTCAACGATATAAACTTTACATCTCCTTAAAAGATTAATGGAATGTTACAAGAAAAGACAATATAATCTACACATGATTTTTTATTGATCTATAGAAGGTATATGATAGAATACCTAAGAAAATCATGTGGAGGTATTTAGAGGTTAAAAGAGTTCCTTAACCTATATACAAGTTATTAGGGATATACATAAAAGGGTAAAATCTAGAGTAAAGATAATAAGAGGAGAAACAAAGAACGTCTCTATCAATATTGAGCTACACCAAAACTCCTTATTAAGCCTTTTTTTTATTGCAGTAGTAATGGCTTATTAAGCCTTTTTTTATTGCAGTAGTAATGGATGAGCTCAGTAAGAATATTTAAAGGGATGTGATTTGGTGCATATTATTTGCTGATTATATTATCTCAGTGGATGAGATAAAAGAGAGTGTCAGTATCAAGTTAGAACTTTGGAAGGATACATTAGATTCTAAAGGCTTTAGATTAAGCAGGATTAAGACTGAGTACTTAAAGTGTAATTTTTTAGGCTATAAGGTACCCTCTAATGTGGAGGTAAAGATCAGTTTAGAAATTATACTACAAAAAAAGTGTTTTAAGTATTTAAGATCTATCATATAAAGCAATAAAGAGATCGATGAAGATATAATTCATCGTATCAGACCAGGGTAACTTAAATAGAGAAGTGCATCAGAAGTTTTATGTGACAAAAAGATATTACTTAAGCTCAAAGATAAATTCTATTGTTTAGTGATTAGGTCGACCATACTATATAAGGCGAAGTGTTGCCTATCAAACAGGTGTATAATCATAAGATAATGGTGGCAAAGATGACGATACTTCGTTTGATATGTAACCTCAGAAGAGAAACGATCAGGAATGTAAAGGTAAGAGACCAATTAAATGTAGCTGGTATTAATGAAAAATTAGGAGAGATGAGATTTATGTGGTTTAGACATATTAAAAGGAGACACTCTAACTCTCAATTGAGAAGATATGAGAAAAAAGTGCTTAGAGACTGTAATAAAAAAAAGGAAGGTCTAAGAAGAAATGGGAGGAGGTGTTCAAGAATGATATGACTCAACTAGAATTTACTGAGGACATAGCCCGTAATAGAAAACTTTGGCATACCAGAGTACAGATAAAAGATCTCACATAAGAGGTCATTCTCATTTTGTTAGATCTTTAAACTTCTCCTTCGAGTCTTATATCTTGTATTTAGCCTAATTTTTTATTTCATAATAGTTCCCTCCTAGTTATTTAGCCTAAACAGTTGCCAACTTAACCTAATTGTAATGGCTTATTTGATCTATTCTTGCACCTATCTTTTTTCTGGTTATGTATCTATTTATGTATTCTATTTTTATTTTATTTTTATTTTTTACCTTATTCTATATTTATTGTATTATATATTTTATTACATATTTCTATATTTATATTTATATGTATTTATCAATAGTATTAATAATATCATTATTATGTCTTTCTAATCTACATTTTTTAATTAGTATTTTATTATTATTAATTTTTATTTTAATATTTTTTGATATATGAGTTATATATATGTATTTTTACGGAGATTTATCTAAAATAGCCTTTTTATTAAATAAAGATAACGTTATGTACTAATAAACCTCTCAAAATTCTATATTGAGCAGAACTCCCACCTATTTTTAAAAAAAATTAAAATTGATTAATGATAAAAGGGGAATACAAAAGTTGGGAGAGCCTTAACACTCTCCTTCATCAAAAATTTACACCATATAAATGACAGAGTTCAACTCCTAAATAGCCACACACAGTTAAACAAAAACGATAATGTTCCAAAGTTATAACTCTATTAGCTCCAACGTTGAGTAAAAGGGGTAAAGAAATCCCCAAAATCCAAACATCTCCTTTCTTATGTTACCCGATTAAGGTTGTAAGGATTTGGCAATCATTACCATCTTGAGAGACACCAAGGAGTGAGTTGTGAAGTAGATAAGGAGATTAGATGAAAAGGTAATACAAATCCTTCATAAATCAAGTTTCTCTTCTTCATGTTTCATGTCCAATGTCAGGTAATGAGGCTTTTCTTCATGTCTCTTTCTGTATCAGTTCATCAGTTAAGTGTCTCAAGCAAATGGGTTAACAGCCTAACCTTACACCGAAGACGCTTCCCCTCTGTCCCCTGGAGGTAAGTCCCCCTTTTGATGCTTTCCGTGTCATTTGAGAATGTTTGGTTTGAAATCTCCCTGCTACTGTTAGTATGCATATTTCTCTATATTCTCCATAAGCTAGCTAGTTGGGATGAGCACTCCTTGATAGAATCTGAGGAGATTATTTGCTCTTTGACTTTAGCATAAACATACTCCATTACCTGTTGTTGATTTTTACTGGTGTTTTGGAACTAGTGTAGGTTCCTTTCTGCCCATATTTCATTAATGCAAGTCGCAAAGGAAATTAGGCAGAAAATAGTATTAGGATAGGAAATGGACATTAGTTTGATAAACCGTTGCAGTATCCCTGTGTATTGATGTGTGTTTAGGAACCAAAGACAATTATGTCTTATCCAAGACCAAATGTCCCTAGAGAAGAGACACTCAAAGAACAAGTGGTCCTTATTCTCTTGTCCTAAGTTACATAGGACACAAACCTTAATTAAACTTAGAAAAGAGAGTTTGTCCATTATACTAAACTTGTTCAGGGTAGTCAGCATAAGATGAATGAAGAGCTAGGCAATAGCTCTTTATGCCAAACCACATTATACCATTTCACTTTGACATTTCTCCGAAACAGCCATTCCTTACCACTTTTTTGTTGTAAATAAACCCTACGGATGGTTTCTCCAAATATATCTATTAGGGATCGACAAGTTAGTTGAATAGTTGGATTGTAGAATTCCACCCACTGACCTTAATTGAATAGTTGGATTGTAGAACTCCACCCACTGACCCTCCCTAATAAAGGATTTAAACTTAGCAGTTGAAGGAAGGTGGCTCAATAATTGAGTGGTAATCTAATTGCTAATTAGTGGTCCATATTCTATTTAATTGTCATACCAAAAATTAGCCCTTGCTCCATCCCCTACCTGACATGAAATTTCATAATCAATTCCTCTTTTATCTTCACAATTGTGATAGAAACCAAGAGTGGGAGGTCTTGGGGTTAAAAGTAAATATGCTCTGACCTTTTAGGACATAAGCATGGAGCCATTTGACCCATAAGGTGTCATTACCTTGGAGGATGGACCAGAATTTCTTTATCAAAAGGGTTTTATTAGAGGATTTGATAGGAATAATTCCTAGGCCTCCCTCCAGCTTAGGTCTGCAGACATCAAACTACTTTACCTTGGCATGTCCCTTATTAGGGTCGCTACCTCTCCATTGAAAATTTCCCATTAACTTTTCCAATGATTTAATAACTCCCCTTACTAGCACCATATTAGAGGACCAATAAGTATGCATGGAGTTAGGGACAAAGTTGACTAATTATAGTCGACCTCTAAAAGATAGAGTTCGATTGGTCTAAGAAGGCAATCTTTTTTTTAATTCTTTCAATAAGAGGATAACATTCAATAAATTGGATCCTTCTGAAAGTGATTGATAGGCCTAGATAGCATATGGGTGATTGTTTTGTTGCATTCCGGCTATAGAGAAAACTCGTCCTTCCATGTGATTTGCACTTTTAGATAAAACAAAATGACTTTATTATAATTAACTGTCAATCCAGACATAGAGTAAATTCCATAAGGAGATTGATTGAATCCTCATCAGCCTTAGAGAATAAGAATAGGTCATCTGCAAAGCACAATTTCACTGAAGAGACTTTCTTACATCGACTATGGTGTTTAAACTGGGTACCCCTACCAATATTGTAATTCGAGAGAGAAGTTAGAGCTCTCATACATAATATGAAAATATAAGGTGACATGGGATCCCATTGCCTAAGTCCCCTTTTTCCATGAAAAATATTTGTAGGAGTTCCATTGATCAGAATAGCATAAGATGGTGAAGTAATACAAGCTTTAATCCATTTATTAAACACTTGGAAAACCCATCACTTCAACTAACCTCGAGATAAAATTACATTCTACACTATCAAAAGCCTTCTTAAAATCTATCTTAAAAGCACAATTCTTTGGAGCATTCTTCCTAGAGGAGCTTCTTAGGAGTTCCTGCACTATGGAGATGTTATCTCCTATTTGTTTACGCTACAAGAAAGTACTTTGATTATCACTAATCAAGGATCCCAAAACAATTTTTAGTTTATTAATAATAATCTTTGCGATCATTTTGTAGAAGAAATTAGAGCAAGCAATTGACTTGTAGTCCTCCAAAGATGTTGGATTGCTTTGTTTAGGGAATTGTATTATCAGAACTAATTAGGCAAAAAGCTTATTTTCGTGTACACTGTACCTAATTGTGGGAGTAACACTCGCTATTGTTAACGACATAAGGAAGTTTGTTCGTGTCCTATTTGTCTGATTCTGGAATTAAGCAGTGCTCACTGTTGTTAATAATTAGTATAAAAACCTAAGACCATGTTTAGCAAACAGCGGATTGCATTAGTTGTTAGCTAATTCTATCAGCAATTAGTTAATAGCTAATTTTATCAGCTGATTTGACCAGCGGATAACATCAGTTGTTTATTAAAGATGTTTAGTAAAATTAGTTATTTAGCATTAACTGTTGATGTATAAAATGACTTATAAGGGCATGATTTTAAAAAAATTATAAGGACATGAATATTATATTTCTTAGTATTTCGTTGAATATTTTTATAAGATTTTAGATATTTAATTTTTAAAAAATTAAGTTTATAACTTCAATAAAAAAACATAATAATAATAAATAAAAAATTCAACGTTAAATTCTCTATTAATATGAATGATGCAGCTAGCTACATAATATGAATGAATTTTATTATTTAATAAATTAAAATATCTATAATTATAATATGACACAGATACGATATATAGCATAATTCAAATATTATGAAAGGAGGGTATAATTGATTTTTTACCTATTAATTTCTAATTGATCATCAAAAATGCTCATCTTATAAAGCTTTTAGAAATTAACTTATTATAATTAAATAGGCTAAATAATAAGTCATTCATCACACACATTAATAACTTTTTAAGGTAATTAAAAAGCTAACTTTTAATCAATCAATTAAAAATTAGTTAATCAACTGTTTGTGAAACTACTCGTTATTGTACTCAATTGATAAGAAGGGCCGGAAGCTTACCCATAGTTTTTTACTTTCCTTGACGTCCTATCCTAATCTTCTTTAATATTTTATATAGACCCAACGACATACAATTGAGATAATAACAGCATATGTCTCATTGATGATTCATTGATGGTCAAGTAGTGATACTCATTCTGAAAATGAACGTTTGGCTTTTGGAAACAAGACGAAGTAATAAACATAGACATGGAATCAATATATAGCCTAGATTTAACGGTATCACTTTTTGAATCAAGTAAACTAAATATTATTCGCCTTTCCATTAAATCATACCGATACTGGAGCACGGTCAAATGCGTTTTTCGCGTATCATATACCTTATCGTCCTAATCCGATGTACGGTCCTTTTCCTCCAATTCCAATACGTTCTATGTATGCAGGCATTTTTGTTCGAAGATGGTCTCTACTCCTATCAATCTCCCTATGGACTTTCTTTTGGAGATTGGACCTTCTTTTGGAGACATACTTGCTGTGCGAATTCTTATAGATTCTTCAATCTTCAGTTATGATTCTTCAGAGGAGAAGATCCATAACTTGAATTCTTATAGAGGGTAGCGAATCTATCCACTTGGATAGAATTTGAAGGTGTAAACGTGCGGATGCAATGCAAGGGTCAGTGTGGAAATTTTTTGCAGATCAGGTCATCACGCCATTGCAATGCACCGTTAAGCAAGTTATCATCATCTAATTCTATTGCACGCGAACCCGAAAGAACTTCTTAGTGAATTGCTTGATTTTGGACATAAGGATGACAAACATTGTTGGGAATTACATCTTCTGTAACTATGAGCAGAAAAACAAAATATTTTCCATCTTCACAAAAATCCCAAAGAGTGTACTACCTCATCACAGAACCTACACTTGTGTTCTTTGCAAGATTTGGTCTTCACATAAACTGTTCAACAAGAAGCACAGCCTTTCTAGTATATACCTCAGTTATTCTGTGCTAAGGACGGTTCTCTAGCTGGTTCAAGAACAACAGGCTCAAGTTTCTGAGCTTCACCATTTCCTTTGGGTATAATGAGACCGTATCCACCAGCTTTTCTCTTGTAAACGACATTTACTTGACCTGAGATGGGAAGAAATATAAGAGTTGAGAGATGAGAAAGAAAAGTATGCGGGACTGGGACAAATAAGTATATACCAGTTTCTTCATTCCTAAAAGCATAGAAGTCGTGATCAACGTTTTCCAGCTGCTCAATTGCTTCAGAGACCGTTAAAGGGGGCATGTCAAAGTATTTAGTTCGAACAACCTGAAAACATTCCGCGAAAGGAAAGATTAATGCAAACTAACAAAATGATATGATATGATGGGGTAGAGCATTTTATTAATCAACCTCATTGAGGTAGTCCTCGTCTTGATGTTCTTGTTGTTGTTGTTGTTTTTCTTCTTGTTGGGGAGAAGTAGACTGATGATCGTCGAGTTGTGGTTGAGTGTGAAGAGGCTCCTTAAAAGTCAATCTATTGAAACCCTTCATGTGACGACCATGGTCAGATTCCTTTTCCTTGATTTTTCTGAGCTTTCTCTGAATGATGGAGGACACCAAATCTATGCTTGCATATATAGTCTCCGCATCTTCCTCGCCCCTCACTACTCCATGTTTCTTTGTAAACAGAGTCACCTACAAATTTCAATTATATGTTCTGCAATTGTCAATTGAACCGAACCAAACCTATAATTATCTGTTGAAAAGAAATTTATACCTCGCATCTGCGAATCCTAGGGCCTCTACCGAGCTCGCCACCTCGTACGGACAACCGAACATCCACTTCCCGAACCAGATGGCTATGTTTTTGCACAGCCTTCCCGACTTTGTCTTCTACGTGCTTCTTTATTGCCTCATTTAACTAAATATGATGACATTTTAGTTTACTGTTATTATTATTATTAAAACAAATAAATAAATAAGAAGAGAAGAATAGAAGTACCTCCAGATTCTTGGCCTGAATGATCAATTTGACGGAGGAGAGAGGGCCGTCCCAGGACATTCGAGTTCCGATTGACGAAGAAGAGGCCTTGCGTGGGGTTGCAGTATGAAGTGGAAATGAGTTGAAGAAAGATGACTTGAGGCATGATGTTGATGGAATAGAAAGATTAGATTGAATAGACGATGATTGAAGAGGTAAGGAGGTGGAGGTTAATGGGAATCGAGGATGTTGGTGGTAGCATCTACTGGTTTTGAAGAGAAGAAGAGTGTGAGTGGCCATCAATGTTCTTTCTTTCGGGATGCTCCGCTCGAGGAGGAATTAGGAAGAAAGAGAGGGTGTGTTTGGGAAGAGGCAAAAACAAGTGTCGAGTGAATTGGATAAGGAACACGTCACTGCACAGGGGAACAGATCTCTCATGTTTGGATATTTAATATTGGATTAAATGGTCGCATCTGCATCTGGTTGTGGTCCCCACGTAAATAAAGAGAGATCGGATAACTTTAACTCTTTTAGATGGGGAAGGTTGGAGTTAAATTGCGCAATTTCACAATTCTACTCAGAAGTTAGTGCATTCTGAGCGAGCGTAGAGTTTTTACGAAAGTCTTTACAACACTGTTTTTTTTTTTTTTGATAAAAACCTAGCTATACCCCACCGGAAAGAACCTAGTCTCAAGCTACTGAAGGCGGGTATACTTAGTCAACCAATCTGCACATTAATTCTCTTTGTGAGGTACATGTATTTTCACTTCTCAATCACGCTCCAGAAGTAACCTAGTAGCCTAAATCAAAGAGCAAGGCAGTCTGCTCCTCCTTGTCCAGTCGGGTAAAATGTTGATGATAATTAAGGAATCTGTATTTAATTCCACACGTCGAAATCCCAAATCCGAAGTCAAGAGAACACTCGAGTATATGCCCCGTAGCTCTCCCTCAAGGGGGCAAGAGCTGATATAATGGACAAAACCCCCTAACCAAGCCCCATTATGGTCCCTTATAACTCCAGCCACAATAGCTTACTGCCCACCTAGCCAAGCCCCATTATGGTCCCTTATAACTCCAGCCACAATAGCTTACTGCCCAGCTCGCTTAGAAGAGCCATTTGTATTAAGCTTCACCCACTCTTTACATGGAAATGACCACCTAGTAAAGATTTTAGAGTGCAGAGTTGGTGAATTAAACACACTGAGTTGCACTTCACTAGCTGCCATAAGGTCACTAACATACTCTCTGCTGAGGTGAAGGCCATTATTTGGCTAAAAAAAATGTTCTTCAAATAAACATTTATTGCGCCATTGTCATATAAACCAGCATGTTGTTCCAAATATAAATGACCAATCGTAGCCATAGACGTTGTTATGATGACGTAGATGCCTTTACATCCAATCATGGCTATTGAGCTAGAAGAAGTCCCTTTAAAGAGCATGTGAGGGAAAAGCAGCCCATATATCCTTTACCCGTCGACAATCTCTAATCGCATGCATGGATGATTCCTCCAGACCACAATAGTTGCACGTGTCATTAGTAGCTAGGTGACGGATAATGCGTTGTTGATTAGTGCGTAACCAGTCCCTCCCTAGCAACCATAAGAAAGATCAAATTCGTTGAGGCCCTGGCCATCTCCATACAAAATCCCACAGCCCATGTATATGCCGACCCCTCAAACCTTCAATCAGCTCATACGTCGAAGTTGTAATAAAAAAACCATCAGAAGCAGCTTTCCATCTTACCTGATCATTACCAGATTCCATCCGGGGGGTTAGAATACTAGCTATCATCAAGCACACCGAAGAGGGGAGCCATTGTTGGAAATACTCCCACCTCCAATTACCACAATCATTCACAACACCATGCACTTTTAACTGTATAAACCGATCAGATATGTTCCCTATTGCATGTTGGATTAATGGGCCCCAATCTCCTGCCTAATCAGCTAACTAGAAATGCACCTTCAAACCATTGTGAACTACCCACTACATACCATTTGTTACATGAATCCATGAGGTAGCTATCCCTTTCTAGGCTGAGGAGCTTCCTGTAGTAGTTATCCAAGCAGGAGGGGCCTCACTATCAAATTTATATTTGGAACGGAGGACTTGGACCCAAAGCGTCGAGTCATTTGTAAGCACATTCCATCCTAGCTTTATGAGAATTCCATCATTATGCGATCGGAGTTTCCTCAGACCAAGGCCTCCCATGCTTTTACGCTTACAAAGAGTATCCCACTTGACTAGATTCACTTTCTTTTGATTATGAAATGACCCCCATAAGAAGTCTCTGATTATTTTCTCTAGGTCGTCATATAATAAACGTGGTAGTCAAACTGTTTGCATAGTATAGACCGAGAGGCTGCAAGTACAGACTGAACTAAGGTAGTGCAGCCCGCTAAGGATAGATGTTGTGCACTTCACCCAGATAATCTGTGCTAGAAATTGTCGACTATATATTGATATGTCCGCCTTGTAGTTCGTTCATGTATTAAAGGGACACCCAAATACTTTGCAAGATTATTAGTTTGCTGAAATCCCAACATGTTGTTATTAATCAAATAGTAGCGAGGCAGTAACCTTGATAAGTGTGTTTTTTGGATGAAAACGCTCTTTAAATCCTTTCGTACAAGTGAGGAAGAAGTGACTTCTTACATTTCTAGGTTAGATGTCTTAGAGAGGCTAATTTATGGTAGCCAAAAGAAGTATGATCATAAAGGAAAGTTCAAGTAATGTAGGTAGCTCAAACAAGGTGAGAGTGTTATTTCTAACACAGTGGTACTCATTATACTCGAGATTGTCCAGACAAGGATAAACTAAATGCTTTAATAACAAAAGTGAAGATCGATATGATCATTTGAAAGATGGACTTAATCTCATTATCTTGCTTAATGCAGCAAGTACTATAGCTAGTCCCTTTAAACAATTAATATATATGGATATACAAGTTAATAGGGAAAAACTAATAGATATATTAGATACATGTTCCACTTATTTCTTCATGGCATATTAAAGCGAAAGTTGGAATTAAAATTGAGTAAAATCTTGAAGAAAATGAGAACTCCCACACAAAAGTGCGAGCAATTGTAGTAGCTAACTATAACGTTTCAGTTAGTGTTGAAAGTCGACATAAAAAGTTTAATATAATGGTAATATCTCATGACAACTTTGATATAATTTTGAGGATCGATTTCTTTAAGGTAGTGAAAATGATGATGTGTCCACATTCATAGATGTAATGCTTAAGCTTGAACATAACTCATGTTCTACCATTATTTTAGAGTCAACGGAGGAATGACAGATAAAACAATAAAGGTGGGATATGTATCAACAATCCCAGCCTTAAGAAAGGTATGTAAACTTTCCTTGCAACTATATAGGATATAGTTGAAAACTATGTGATAGAAGTTTTAGATTCAATTTTCAAAGTGATGAGGAACTTTGACGATGTGATGCTTAAGGAGTTGCTAAAGATTTTTCTCCTTTATCAGAAATCAATCTTAAGATTATACTTATGCTAGTTGATTGTTCCTGCTTATTCCTCGTATCAAATATCTCCATTAAAGTTGGTAAAATTATGGAATCATTTCGTCAAGTTGTTAAAGGCCAAAGACATCTGTTAAAAATCAACAATAATTATCCTAAGTCTATTACTTTGGGTGATGGAAAGTTAGACACTTAGCATAAAGATAGCCGATTTAAGTGTGTGGTTCAAATTGTTTGTAAACTAATATAAATAAATGTATTAGTTCTTAGTGCAAATAATCCAAAAATTGTGAGTTTGAGTATGAGTATGAGTGAGGTAGAAGTGTTCTAGCAAAATATTGTGAGAGTAGTAGCATGTCGTAAAATAGTAGTATTTGTGTGATTCAAAGTATACTCTATACTTTCCATTTTGATGGATCTTGTACAACAGAAATAATCACCATTTTACTACTTTCTTTGTGAGTTAAGAACTTATTAATAAAAGTGCATATTTGATAGGATTTTCTGTTATCAAAATTATCCTCAAATAACCAACAAGTGGTATCAAAAGAGGTATTCAGAGACCAACATTAGAAAAGGTGTGCGTGGTCAAACATCGGTGTTAAAAGGAAAGTGCACAGTCTAGGACTGTGAAGTTGTTGTCAAGGACAAACTTACTTAGTTATTTAAAGACAATACCAAGTCACTAGTAGGTCTAGTCAGTTCGTCTAACTAAATTAAGAAGCTCGATCACACTAATTATAACAACTGGAGTACTTATGTCCAGTTTTATTTGTTAGGCTAGGATTTATGGCGTGTTGTTGGTAATCAAGAAACTACTCCAGTTGATCCAGAGGAGCTCAAAAAATACAAGATCAAGTGTGGCAAGGTTATGCACAAACTTTTAGTGACTGTTAAAGATGATCTCCTGCAGCATATCAAAGATACTAAGAAACCAAAGGAAGCTTGGGATGCTTTGGCAACATTGTTTTCAAAAACAAATGAAGCAAAGTTGCAGAGGCTCAAGAATAAGCTTCAAAGATTGACACAACAAGACATGACAATCAGCCAATACTTTAATACAGTAAAGGCAATATGTTTCAAGATCTCCAAATTAGATCCATAAAATGCAATTACTATAACGAGTATGAAAAGAAATATTAATCATGGTCTATGACTAAAATATAATGCTCTTGTCGTTACTACTCGTGGATGGGCTCAAGAATCAACTCTGACCAAGTTGGAAAATTTGTTAGCTAATTAAGAAGCAATAGCTAAACAAATGTCTGGAGTTATAATCAAAGATGAGGAGGAAGCTCTCTACACCAACAAAAGAAATTTTAAAGGGAAAGAAAAGGAGAAAAAGTTAGGTGGAGGCCCAAAGAACCATCACATTAGAGGCTTCAAGCGCAGGGGAGCAAAATAATGCAAGCGCAACAATGAATGAGATGATAAGCAACAACAAAAGAATAATGATGAATGCTACAATTATAGTAAGAAAGGTCATTTTGCTCGAGATTATTGGCACAAACGGGCTGAAGCAATGTTACAGCTTCAACTCGAAATGATAGTGAGGATGAATGCAATCTTATGCCTATGAAGCAATAGAAAAAGAAGTAAAAGATGAAGAAGAGGAAAGTGTCCTCTCAAAGTTGCAAGAAAAACAAGCCCGCCTTTGTAGTTGCTCGTGATAAAGTATCAAACTACAAGAATGATTGGATTGTTAACTCCGAGAGTTCCAATCGTATGACTGGAGATAGCATGCTTCTAAACATGTTAGAATACAAGGGAAGAACAGTTGTGGTGATTGTTAACAACTCTAAAATGTAGATCACTCATATTGGAGAAATAGTAATTGTACCTCGGTTCAACTCACACCAAGTATAGCTGCCAAATGTTTATCATGTACCTGGAATGAAGAATTTGCTATCAGTAACCTAGTTGACATCTTCTGGTAACTTTGTGGTGTTAGTCCAGATGATGTTAAAGTGTGCTGAAGTGTGAAGATCATGAGTGAGCCAATCATAGAAGGCAGATGTCTTGAGTACATCTATGTGATGAATGTTCAAGCATCATATGTGGATAAAACAAGAAAGAATGAGATAGCTGATCTTTGGCATGCTTGACTAGGTCATGTTAGCTATCACAAGCTAAAGGCAATTACTAATCAAAGGACTTCCTCAACTTGAAGCTCGAGAAGACACGGTGTGTGTAGGAGGTCAGTATGATAAAGCCTATCAATTGCCATATGTAGAGTCTAAGTTCAGAGCTAAAGTACCACTGGAGCTAGTTCACTCAAATGTGTTTGGCCCATTAAAACAATCATCAATCAATGGTTTTCAATACATGATAACCTTCATTGGTGATTTTTCTAGATATGTATGGGTCGACTTTCTATAAGAGAAGTTAGAAGCTTTAAGCAAATTTAAGGAATTTAAGAAGAGGGCTGAAAAAGAATTAGATAGCATACCACAATGCCTTTGCATAGATAATGGAGGAGAGTACACATCAGCAAAATTTGCACAATTCTTGCAATAATGCAAGATAAAATGACAGTTGACTTATCTAGGCATACCACAACATAATTGCGTGCTGAAAGGAATAATAGACATCTCGCATAGATACGTAGAAGCGTGTTGCATGCAAAAATGTGCCACCATAATTCCTAGCTAAATGTATGAAGACAACTGCTCATGTAATTAATAGACTGCTTTAAGCATTATTGGGATTTGTGTCTCCATTTGAGAAGTTATGGAAGATCAAGTCAGTGATTAGTTACTTTCATGTATTTGGCTATGTATATTATGTATTCATACCAGATAATCCACGTGGGAAGTTTGACAAGAAGGTTGTTTGATGCATCTTTGTTAGATATGATGGTCAAAGAACAGACTGGAGATGTTGTGAACTAGAAACAGGACGTTGCAATATGTCAAGAAACATGGTTTTTGATGACACATCATCTTGGTTGTCACTGCAAGCAGTCTTCTTACTAGATTAAAAAAAGGTTAAAGAAAAGCTAAAAGAAATAGAGGATCAGTCAAAGGTTGAAAATGTTCAACAAAGTAATAAAGATAAATAAGTACCTTTAGAAATTGAAGATAGTAGTGAAGGCACTTTTGGTTCACCAAAAGAGAAAATTCCATGGCAAACAACGATGCATCAAGAGGTTCATGAAGAAGAAAGGCCAAACCAAATGGAGGAACTTGAAGTAGAAGAAGCTTCTCAACAAACTGTATGAAGATCAACCAGATTAAGAAAGCCAAATCCTAGATATGCTAATGCAGCTCTAGTTAAAGATCTACAGTGAAAGAACCAGCTACTTATGAAGAAGCATCCAAAAGTAAGGCATGGAGATTAGTTATGGAAGACAAAATCCAAGCACTGAATTAAAATGAGACATGGGATTTAGTGGCAGAACCCAAGGACGTAAAACCCATATCATGTAAATGAGTTTACAAATTAAAGACCCAACCAAAAGGTTCAATTGAAAGATATAAAGCTCGACTTATTGCTCTGAATTTTTAACAACAATATAGACTAGACTACGATGAAACTTTTAGTCCAGTGGTAAAAATCACCATTATATGTGTTTTGCTAGCATTGGCAACTAGCAAGTCATGGAAATTATGGCAGATGGATGTGAAAAATGATTTTCTGCATAGCAAACTAGACTGAGAAATCTATATGAATCAACGACAAAGGTTCAAGAATAAAACTTGTCCACAATTCATATGCAAGTTGAAAAAGGCTCTATATGGGTTAAAATAAACCTCGAGACCACGATATGGGAAGACAGCAGAATTCTTAGTTAGATACGAATATTCGATGGCTCCATTAAACTCAAGCCTATTTTTTGGAGTTCAAGATGGAAAGATGGTAATAGTTTTGGCATATGTAGATGATCTCATTATCACTGGAGATGTAAAAAAGAAAATTTTTAACTAAAAGAGAACTTGTTAATCCGCTTCCAGATGAATGAGTTAGGAAAGCTCAAACACTTTCTTGGGCTAGAAGTTGATCATATAAAAGAAGGCTTATTTTTAGGTCAACAGACGTATGCAAAAGACCTACTGCAGAAATTTGGGAAGCTCAACTGTAAACCTGTATCGACACCAACGGAGATTAATGCCAGATTCTGCTCAGTAGAAGGCAAAGATTTAGAAAATCCAATAATGTATCGACAGTTGGTAGGTAGTTTAATCTATCTAACTTTGTCCCGACCTGATATTGCCTATACTGTTGGAATGGTTAGTAGATCGATGCAAAATCCAACGAAGATGCATTTGGAAGTAGTTTGAAGAATCTTAATATACTTCAAAGGCACAATTGATTATAGAATTCTATATGAAAGAGATAATGAATGTAAAGTTTTTGGCTATTATGATGCTGATTATGCAAGAGACTATGGCACTCGTTGTTCAACTATAGGTTGTGTTCAACCTTGGTTTAGGAGCAGTCTCTTGGTGTAGCAAGAGACAATCGACTGTCTTGTTGTCTCCCACTGAAACAGAATACAAAGCAGCAACAATGACAACTCAAGAAAGTACATGGTTGGTACAACTCGTAGAAAATCTCCATTAAGTTGTAAACTATGCAGTATCACTGCATTGTGAAAACCTATCAACCATACGGTTAGCTGAGATCCAAGTGTTTCATGCAAGAACAAAATATGTGGAAATACATTATCATTATGTACGAGAAAAGTCTTACAAGAAGAAATTGAGATGGAGAAAATCAGAACAAAAGATCAAGTGGCAAACATTTTTACTAAAGGTCTCAATAGGGCAAAATTTGAAAAGTTTTGAAGTCAGCTTGGCATGATATCTTGAAAGGAAATAAAAAAAGGGATAATTAATGTTAAGGGGGAGTGTTAAAAATCAATAATAATTGCTCTAAGTTTTTAACTTTGTGTGATGGAAAGTTAAGACACGTAGTATAAAGATAGCAAAGTTAAGGTGTGATTGAAATTGTTTATAAACTAGTATAAATAAATATATTAAGTCTTGGTGCAAATGATCCAAAAATTGTGAGTGTAAGTGAGAGTTAAAAGTGTTCTAGCAAAATATTGTGAGAGTAATAGCGTGTTGTAAAATAGTAGAATTTGTGTAATTCAAAGTATACTATGTACTTCCTATTTTGATGAATCATGTACATAAAAAATAATTATTATTTTACTACTTGTTTTTAAAGTTAAGAACTTAACTTATTAATAAAACTGCCTATTTGATTGTATTTTCTCTTATAGAAATTTTGCCCAAATAACCAGCATCCGACAAATATAATATCATACCTCAAAACATATGCCAATGGTCCTGACCATGAAATAAACTTCCATATATTATTAATCCATTACCTATATGTACCCTTCACTTGCGTGGACCACATTCACATTCTGTACCCACGGGAAGATATTATCGACTTTATATCGTCCATTGTATGAGTGGACTAACCTCTTCCTCTCGTGCTTCGCCAAGAAGCCAAGCCGCTTGGATGAGTCACGGCCACGTAGAAGCTAAGCTCTTAGTTGATAGATAGTAGGCTGACTCCGGTTTCCACCACAGACATTTCCTCATATTAGTATTAGTTTATATTTATAAACTAGACTAGAACCCTCCCTTCTGTTTCTTTATTCTCCACGTGCCAACGTCCCATCCATGAGATGTTCTACAAAAATATCTATGAAACCCACCCACTCCACAG
>JAOQMP010000003.1:31126178-31137043 GCA_027563575.1 Erythroxylum pedicellare
CCACCCACTCCACAGCATGGAAAGATATCTTCTCAGGTGGGACCCAACACCAAATATCAAATTGGAGGGAACAGGGAGAGCCTTTGAACGTACACCACCCATTCCGGACTCCCTAGTCTCAAGTCTTGACCTTCCTTTGGATCATTCCGTTTATAGCATTTGTTTATGGAGCTGACGTGGACGAAGTTCAGATATTTTCATCCATGTGGGCATGGGACCCAGTTGACTTACAGCCCTAGATCAAGACGTGGTTATCTGTGGACGCTGTAATCACCGCCATTCAATCTCAGTTTTAAATATGTGTGAGGTTTGGATATTTTGCTTCTTGGCTCTCGTTCTGCTTTTACCACTACTGCTACTACATATGGCCCATTGATTTTGCAGGGGGATTTTGAGAGTTCAATCCTGGAAGGATATTATGGGAGAGGATGTGTTGGAGGCGGTCAGAAGAAGTCAAAATGAGATGACTGAAGAAAGAGAAAAAGAAGAAGAAGAAGAATACACTGAGACTGAAACCGGGGAATCGAATATGAACACTAAGAAAAAGAAGGAAGGTGATGGTTCGAATGATTGTGAATTGACCCGGTGGGAGAATTTGTTTCCTAAGATGGTTTTAAAGGTATTGCTTGTTGAAGCTGATGACTCAACTCGGCAGATTATCGCTGCTCTTCTCAGGAAATGCAGTTACACAGGTTTGTTTTTTGTTATCTGAATTCTCTTCCGACGATGAGTTTTCCAAATTTAATTTCTTCTTTCTGGCGATGATATTCCTAATTAATTAATGAAGATAAAAATCTTTAATTCAGTGTTCAGTGGAAGTTTGGATCAAGGTATTTAAGTTCAATAATTATTTTAGTGTTGTATTATCCTTTTCAGAAATCGACTCTGATTATTCTTGTTTCGTTGGTGTTTTCTACTCAACTTTTTTTCTTAGGAGTTGGTTCAATGTTTCGGATTTATGTGTTAACGCTGTTCTTTGTTTTTTTTCTTGCTTTTCGTTTGGAATCCCTGTCCTTTCAACATTGGCTGAGAAATGGTACCAAAAAAAAAAAAAAGAATAAATTTCAAGGACGTATATCGAGGAGTAAGAAGTTAACTGTGAAGTATAAAATCTAAGAAAACATACCAAATTGGAATAGGGAAGTTTTTGGAGCAAAAAAAAGCTGAACAATTAACAACAATACAAGTGTTTAACGTCCAAGCTTCATAACATAATTATCCAATAAACCACGAAGCTACATACAAACCAAAAATTGCATAGAATCAGACATCAGTTCTTTAGTAATCCGTTGCCCTTCAGCCTTCGTCCAGACTGTCGTGTTGTGATGGATGTATGTCAATAAGTTGATGGCGTGACTTGCTGGTTGACTTACAGTGAGAAATGCAGAGCCAATTACCTTTCAGAATATCTGCCCACTGATTTCTGCATGGAACATACTAATTCTCCTAACCTGTAATATCCAGATATTGAAGGCGAATTAGTTTCCTATTCGTCCATGTCTTTTTTAGATTTTGGTTTTCTATTTATCTAACTAACAGAATCCTCGGAGTGCAGTAAATTTCATTTCTTAAAGGTGTACTTTGAGCTGACTAGTGGTTCAGAAAACGCTAGACATTTGAACAAAACAATCAACTTATTTCTAGGGATCATTCTAGGAAGAGCCTCTCGTTTATTATCAGAGGTTGTCCTTGTTACTGAGATCTTCCCTTCAAACTGTTCCTCAAACTCTACTGGGTTCTGAATTTCTGTCTTTAGATATTTAGTTAGATTTTCGGCATTAATTCACATATAGAAACTACTTTTTGCTTAATGTCTGCTGTTTTTGCAGAGCAGTTACTGCTGTTCCTGATGGCTTGAAGGCATGGGAGATACTTAGAGGAAGACCGCATAATATAGACATCATTTTGTCAGAAATTGATTTGCCTTTAATATCTGGATATGCTCTCCTTACTCTAATCATGGAGCATGAGATTTGCAAAAATGTACCAGTTATAAGTATGGAATGCAGACTGAGTACTTCTAAATGTAAGATAAAATTTTGGGTTTTCATCTGTTGAGAAATTTATCCATATTTCTGATGGTTTTGCAGTGATGTCCTCCCAAGATTCAATTAGCACAGTTTACAAATGCATGTTGAGAGGTGCTGCTGACTATCTTGTAAAGCCTATAAGGAGAAATGAACTTAGAAACTTATGGCAACATGTATGGAGAAGACAATATGTATGCAAAATTTAACATTTAATCATTTTGCATTTAAGCTTTATTTGTAACCTTCAGTTTTGATCTAAAACTAATTTGTTCTTACCACTCTGTCAGTCTCTTGCAGCAGGAAGTTGTCCCCAAGATGAAAGTGTTGGACAGGGGAAGCTTGAAGACTCTTCTGAAAACAATGCATCGACCAATAATTCAATTGGGGATATGGCATGTATAAAGACAGGTCGTGGATGTATCGAGAAAGGAAGTGATGCTCAGGTCAGTGCTACATTTTGAATATCTACACGAATGAGCACAGTTAATGGGTTATCTGGTTGATGCTTACATGTTGCTAAATTGGTTGTTTATGTGATCAGGTTAATGTGTGAATAGCATAGTGAATTCAACTGTGTTTGTGCAACTTCAACACTTCAATCAATTTTAGACCTGGTATAAACTAGTTTGGCATCTTTAGTTTTGGAGTCAAAAGCCCATTTCTTAGAATACTTATTTCCAGATGGTACATCCATGAGGAAATTCATACATTAATATGAACTTAATTCTTCCTATTAGCTTGTAATATAGTCTGATTTCATTGTCAATATGGTTTCCCAAAATTCTGTGCTTCCAACCAAGAGCGTTTACAGACCTGAGCTGAATATTGCTCGTGTAATAAATTACTTTATTTGCTCACTTAAAAGGAATTCCCTCTCAGTTTAGGTTTACTACATGAGGTTTATATAAAGCTTGCTTTTTATGGCTCTTGCAGAGCTCTTGTACAAAGCCAGACTTGGAAGCTGAGAATGCACATACGAAATATGTGCAGGACAATATGCAACCTCTGTGGGTCAAATTCTTGTTGAATGACACCAAAATGCAGAAACACAAAGTTAAGATAAATTTTGGCAAACAATTGCTGATGCACGAGAGTGAAGCTGGTGGTAAGGCACTTGCCTATCTAAAATTAATTTGACTGCTATATTTTTGTGGAACAACTGAAATTTTGTACATATATTTTCCACATTAGGTTCATCTGACGCTGCTCGTACCAAGTTTAACAAAATGAATGTGGAAGGCAACATTGAATCAGAAAGTCAGGCTACGAATGCTAATATTGCTTGTGAGGCTTGTGGTGATAATGATGTCCTTATTAACTATTCTAGAAAAGCCATCGACTTTATGGGAGCATCTGGAAATCAAATTTATAGTTCAAATAATGCAGAAGATAACCTTGATTCTTCTCCATGTTTGAATCTTTCGCTGAAGACATCTCAACATAATGGCTTTGGCATTCACGTTGCTGAAGAAAGATGTAGTCTCAGACATTCAATTGCCTCAGCTTTTTTGCCGTTAGTTCTGTTTCCATTAACTAATTTACTTTTCATTTGGATTTGGGATAACTACTTGTGAGTTGTGATTGCGAACAGAGAAAGAATTTATTTATCGATAAGTGAATTAATGTTGGGACTTCAGTTATCAGCTCAAGCATTTTCAAGGCGATGATTTTGAATCCAAAATTATCCAAAAGACTACTAAAATGACATTTTATTTTTTTTCCCTATTTTTGTGGGTCCCCTAGGATATCTTCACGGAACGTCTGTAGTTCCAATTTACTATTACCTTTAATTATGTTTTTTTTTTTCAGGTACACTAACAGGACATTGCAGCCCCTACATTCACCATTGTCAATCTTGTACAATCAAAGAGTACTTGGAGCTCATTCAGAGAGAAGATTGTCCAATACTAGTGACTGTGATTCTGATGCTCCCTGTCCAACATCAATTACTCAAAGAAGTTTTGTCTCTTTAGCTACTGGTCAGACCAAAGAAACTGATATTGCAATTTCATGCCCTCAACAAGTAATGCATCCAATCCAAATTCCTAGTCATGGCCTGGGATTTAATAATCAATCCACAGACCACTGTTCTCCATTACCTCCAACATTTTGTAAGCCATCGAGTTCATCACCAATGCCAAATCCAAGTTCAGCCAGCCATCTGGATCCCAACTTTAAAGTGAGTCGATTCCATCAGTCCAAGTTTGGAAGTAATTTTGAGAAGCTTTATGAGCAACTTGGTCAAAATAGAAAAGATCCCACCAGTCGAAATCTAATACAGGACCAAAAACTGGATTCTTTTAAGGATCACGGGCATACTTCTACAACTGATTCTGTTAGTCATCTTAACAGCATTGGATATGAAAGAGTTTGTGGTATTAACAGAGACGGGGATCCAGCTAGTCTTGTTAGAACTGCCACAGAGAGCAAAAATGAAATTGATGCATTCACTCACAATGGATCCTTTCTTCGATCTATCCAAAGAGAAGCAGCATTGACTAAATTCCGCTTGAAGCGAAAAGAAAGATGCTATGAGAAGAAGGTAATCTCTCCATTCATGATTACTGATTTTTAGAACATTGAATCAAACTGATGTTTGTCCAGTTTCTAAAGCTAGATCTAACTTCCATGCGTGTAGACAGGGAGATAATATTAGCAGTTAAAGGCATCACTTGCAGTAGCTAATATACGTTTTGTTGCATTGTTTGACAACAGCGAAGTATAACAGCTATTGTATTCATCCTTTGCCTATGTTTTTCAGGTTCGGTATGAGAGTAGAAAAAAACTTGCTGAGCAGCGTCCCAGAGTGAAGGGACAATTTGTGCGCCAAACGCAGAATAGCCCCCCACCTATTGAAATTGGATAGCTGTTGGTCAATTGTCTTGGTGGTTAAGAGTTGATCCATTAATATCAAAGATCTTAGACCATTAGCACTCATTTTCGTTCGCTTTCCGTTTCCGAGATGCTTCTGATGTACATGTTTAGTCATCTTATATATTGTAATTTGCAGAAGGTACAACATATGTATGTTTTAAATAGTAGCTTTGAATTTGTATTGTACATCACGTAGAGGTCATTTATAGCCCTTTTCTTTTAAGTTGTAATGTGTAGGTTAGACCATCCAAACTCCTGTACACAAGTCTATTATATAAAACGTGTTAAGAGTAAATGCACCCTCTTCTTGTCACCAGTGACGTCACGGATGTACCAGCAGGGTGTCCAAGACATACTGGGTTGTATTTTGCAACTTTCAAAAAGTGGTCTCCTAGATGAACTTCGTACTCTACTCCCTGCCCACCGTTTTTTCCTTAATTTCTTGGCTATTTTCTTCTACAGTGTTGTATGTATTAGATTTAGAATGTGTGCATGGAGTTGGATGGCCTAACATCTGAACTGGGTTTATCATAGCTCGTACGTAGAAAAGAGTTGTATTAAATCAGTTTTGTTGGATGGCCTAACGTCTGAACTGGGTTTATCATAGCTCGTACGTAGAAAAGAGTTGTATAAAATCAGTTTTGTAAAAGATTATAATATCTGGTGGCGTAGGGGATGCAACTAATTTACTCAAAAAAAACAAAAAGCAGATTCTACATAAAAACAAACGAAAAGAAAAGAACATTTTCTACGACTTTTCTGTCCCACTTTGTCAGAAGAGTGCTTTAGCGACATAATCAAAGGATAGTGACTGATAAGACATGCATGCACCTGAATTGATACGAAAATTCCAGGCGACCGCATTCATCCAAAGTCATGGATCCATGCAATGATGAGATTTGATAAATTGTTTCCACTTACTATTCTCTAATCTTGATGCATTCATGCTTGGTACATGTAAGTATATAGTCACACTTATCTACATGTATATGTTTGTAATTGAGCTTGTGTCAGGTC
Organism: Erythroxylum pedicellare; assembly: GCA_027563575.1. Lineage (NCBI taxonomy): Eukaryota > Viridiplantae > Streptophyta > Magnoliopsida > Malpighiales > Erythroxylaceae > Erythroxylum > Erythroxylum pedicellare. The sequence continues at coordinate 31,132,100 of JAOQMP010000003.1, forward strand.
CCCATAAGAGAGAAGAAAGAAAAAGTTGATAAGCAAATAAAGGAGGAGCAGAAGAGAAGTCACTAAGGTACGTCCTGGCCCGGGGCTCAATAGCTGCAAATTACTCTCATCTCACTGTGTAATTTCTCCTCCCTCCTCCATGCAGTGGACCCAAACACAATCATTGCTCTACGTGGCAGACATCCAATGGAGAAGTTTCTTTTTTAACTTTTATTTCATATCTCCCGTCAAACATCAATAAATCTCCCGTGTTTTCTTTTTCTTAACCTGAAAGTAACGGCTACAAAGGACGCAAACAACTACTCAAAAGATTAGGTAACAGATTCTCCAAACTAGAACCCAACACTCTCAGCTTGTGTTGAATAAGTAATTAAACGCAATTTCCAGTTGAACACTTTATCACAATATGCCATTGTGAATACAACAAAATGTGTGTTTCCACTTGAGAAGAAAGGTTATTAGATTCTTCTTTTTAATCAATCAAAAAACGACCTCACTCACAAGAAATGAGCTTCATTTATTACATGCTTACCTACATACCCCTAAACATCTTCTTCCTTAAATAATGGCAACTGTGAGACAGTTTCCCGAGTACGATGAAATGATGATATTGGTTTATGCCTACACATTCCATCTAACATATTAACTCCAGGACGGTATAAACATACATATATATGACACTCGCTTGTACAAATTTTTTCTTTATAAAATTGATAGAATTATTTATTACGAGAAGTGAAGCAGGTTGATCTCAGAATGTATCCTATTCTCCTATACAAGGATTTCACGATATATCTTAATATTCTTACCCATAATATGTTATCGATCGCATTGAGTGGATTTAAGATAGCATATCAACTTGTGACTTTTGTTAATCCTAAAAGGAATAGGATGATGTGGCTACATACATATGTTTCTTTCTTCAAAATGGAGCTTCTAAGAACTTGTTTCTTTGCAAGCTGAAAACACCCAAAATTTTAACTTTGTCAGGCATCTAATAAAGCAGCAGTTGTTTGTGGGGACAAAACAATGGAATGAATTCTGTTAATATGGTTATGTTGTATGTGTCATTCTCTATGTAACAACATATATACCAAATACAAAAAAAAAAAAAAAGGAATGAAATATATTAATTTGGATAATAACATATTCAATCTTAATCAACACATCAAGAAAATGTACTAGGTGACATATATTAGGCTAATAATCCAAAAACATAGAGATTAAAGAAACTAACGTAAAAAGGACAAGGCAAAAAGGGTGCAATACAACTTATTTAAAATAATTTGTTGTGATTTGAAATCTAAATCGAGTGAATATATTTTTTCAATTATATTTCGACGTTACTAATGGGACTTGCCACATAACATAAATATTCTTAATACTTATATACGTCAAATTTAATTAAACTAATTAATTACGTATTATTAAGTTGTTTAACTAAACTACGTTGTTTTGAAATTGAAAAACTCTAATAAATCATGGGTGGTGAGTTTCATCTTTTAATTCTACGATGAACATAGTTTAGTAAAACAATTTAATGAAACATAATTAGTTAGTTTAATTAATTATATATATATATATATAAAGTACCTGTTTTATGTGGCAAATTGTAATATTATTGTTGATTAAGAATTGAAAAAATAAAAAATTTGAGCATTTAATTACTTTTTTTAATTGGAAAATTAAATAAAGTTTGATATTTTGTAAAAAAAATAAAAAACGAGAGGAAAATTTCAATGATTCAACGGTCGAGATCTAGTTTCAATGAAATGCGTAATTATAGAACCACCGATCTAAAAAGTTAAGTTCACATGCAAAGGAAATAAAAATTTCACAGCTACCTAACAATACCAATACCATCATGAGAAGAGCCAAGCCAAAAGTAGCCACAGCCCAAAATAATTGCTGCTTTCTGTTTCTTTATTAATCACACCGTTTCTTCTCATTCCTTAGCCTTGCACACAAAAACTCTCTCTTCTCTTCTCATTCCTTGGCCTTTTACACTGCAAATGTCTCAAGTCTTCACACAATCTCCAAAACACTGTGCCAATAAAGGATCAAACTTCAACAAGCTCTACAAGAGGCTATTTTTGGCATCCTCCGCACTTTTCACCTCTGTTCTGTCACTTGTTTTACTCATCTGGCTCATCCTACGCCCCACCAAGCCCGAGTTCTCCATCAAACAGTTTGATATATACCAACTCAATCTCTCAGCTCCTAATCTCCTCAACTCCTCTATCCAAGTCAGTTTGCAATCCAGGAACGCGAACCAGAAAGTTGGTGTCTACTACGATGACTTTCAAGTTTATGCCGTGTATAAAAGTCAGCAGATAACTACAGATACCTCTCTTCCTCCATTCTACCAAGGACATGAAGATACTAACATATTAACAGCATCTTTGATTGGAACCGGTTTACCAGTGGCTCCGTCGTTTGGTTACGAAGTGGGACGTGACCAGGTGGCCGGAAGGTTAGTCATCAATTTGAAAGCTAATGGACGGCTCAGGTGGAAAGTCGGAACCTGGGTTTCAGGGCGCTACAGGTTTGCTGTTAGTTGTGCCGCCGTTCTACCTTTTGGACCAAATATTCCCACCGCTCCTCTGAGTTCGAAGCAGGGAACTGAGTGTTCAACAACTGTGTAAGCCATTAAGATACGGGGACAAGTAATAGTATGGAACTAATTACATTTTCCATTGTATTAGCCAATTACCAACTTTATGTTTTACATATTTTTGCTGCTCTAAGTGGTGTAGTAGAGTGTGTATAGTACATGATAAAGATGAATGTCCCACATGTGTTTTCAAGTGAGCAAGTTTATTTGGATTCTGTATCTATCATTTTCATCCTGTAGTTCTTCTACTTTTAGTTTTTGATATTTAAAGGGAGAAAAAAAAAAAAAGAAATTCGTAACTTTCTTCGTGGTGGAGCTTTTCTCAGACCAGAGAAAAAATAGAGATGAGATTCCGAGGAGAAAGGCAAAATAAAGGCGGAAACAAGTTGGTTGATTTGCTAAGGATGGTATTTCCATGTCAAGCTTGCTCTCACCTTTTTAGGCGATTAGAGACATCTCAACTTTTGGGTCCCGATGTCCAGTAGATTTCTGAAATCTGCTCCTGTCAAAATCCTTCTCCGAATTTAACTTTCTCCTCGGCACTGTAGGTGTTGAATTGGATCAGAATATGCATGCAAATTCTAGTCTCTAAAAGCTCAAGTCCAAATATGTTACTTTCATTTCCATCTTATTATTAGTCCGTGTTCTTTTTTCATTTCAACGAATGGAACCTGAACCTGAACCTGATTCCATAAAGCGTTTTAGTTTCTTGCTTATAGCACAGGACTCGGGAGGACCAAATTAGGAAGCGAGAAGGCAAAAGTAATAGAGTCCTGTGGACCATCTTTTGCAAAAAAATAGATTCACAACAAAGATTACATCTGAAGTCAATGAATATAGTCATCTTAATTGACTTCATTATTGAGTCCATTTAGATGTTATTGTGGATCAAATTCTTTTTCTTAATTTAGTTAATGAACTGTTAATATTATTTAAATAAAAATTCCAACATTTGTATCTTTTATTGACGCTCAACATAACTATACCGAAATCGGCTACTGTTCCATTTGGACTCACAAGTCTTAAGTCATGAGATTGTAAAACTACTTATAAATAATGGATTCGATTCAATAAAATCGACACGGAAAATGGAAATAGAGAGAAAAGGGAAGATGTTAGGTGGCGCATGTTTATAAACTAGGTACGCTTTTCTTCAGGTATCTGAAAAGCAAGCTATAGTTCAGACTGTTCAGTTCTATATTAATTGTTTAGTCTTAATCAAAAGCCTCTACAACTTTTCGTGGAAAGACTCCTTTTTGCAACTGTTCTCTAAGTTAAATGCTCCACTACAATGTCTTTTCAGGAGGGACTACAAGCAAGAAAATAGAGGCCAGACGGACGTGAATGGATGTTGGGATTGGAAAGGCCTTCCAAACTCTCGTATTCAGTCAGAACTCCATTTTTGATACGAATTTTCCATTATATCAACAATTTGTCAGATCAATTGTGGAGTAATATTTATAATAGTAGTTTTAATAGAAAAGCTCGTAAGGCAATAATAATATGTAGACAAAGTTGCTTAATTTAATATTTGGTAATTATATTAAGTCAAAAATTAGTTAAACCATTCTTGACAGCGGATTACATTAACTATTAATTAATTATTTCAGTGGTTATCTTACAACGGATTAATATATCTGATTTAGTCAGCGGATAACATAATTTAATAATACTTGATAAAATTAATTGTTTATGTGTAAAATAAGTTTACGAGAGATATGAAGGATCTTTGAACACCTTATGCCTAATCTGATTATGTATAAAATAACTTATGAGGGATGTGAGGGATCTCCGAACACCTTATACCTAGCCCAAGTAAAGTTACAAACATAGCATGGAATATTCATAAAAAAGGGCTAAACTTACTTGATTTGGTGCAATTTAAATTGTATCCCACAATCAAAAGAATGAAATTCATGTCTAACTTCAACCAATGCCCTATTACCAATTAAGCTAGTAGGAAGAAAAATACCAAAACGGAGGAGATAAACTTACTAGCTCTATCTTTATTTTTATTTCTGTCTCTCTTTCTTTATCAATCATAATGATAGTTTGAGGATTTATAGTAACTCTTGGATACAATTGTCTTTTTGTCCCTTAATTTCTTAACCGCTAGAGCAAAACGCTCATCATATGAGCTTTTTCAAAAACAACATATTTTGTTTAATCTGCTAACCCAATCAACTGATTATCAAATATGATTATCAATAATTTGATATGGTTAAACAATTAAATACCTCTCAATTCGTCCAAAAATAGCTGATAAGTTATAATACTATTGGATATTAGGTTGTTTACTCTCCAATATTTCATAAAAAATTTAAATTCAT
>JAOQMP010000003.1:31145608-31171847 GCA_027563575.1 Erythroxylum pedicellare
CTCATAGTATAACTAAATGTTGGACCCCATTTCCAGAGCCCAACATTCGGAGTCATAAACCTTGAGCGTATTATCTTATAGGGTGATTTCAATGAAACCTCATTAGCCAACATTGGCTCATCTTTATTCTCAGATTTCCATAAGTGTCTGGCCCCATATCCAAACTGTTCTGAGATTGAAATAATTATTTTCTACTCAAATTGCATCCAGAATTGAGATTCTTATAGACTGAATTAAAATTCAATTTCTTCATAATATTTTTATTCCTATGTCTCTAGTTTATACTGAAATAAGAATCGTCTCATTCGGAGCTCTACAGATCAAGATATCATCAAAATACTAAAGTATGTTCAGTAAAATCCCCTATTCATACTCTTCCAATCGATACCCTTATTTTCTTTCCATCCCTCTTTTTCAAATAAACACTAAAGGCTATCAAATTCTATGGAAAGATATAGAAATTTGTTAGGAATCCAATGCTTTAAAAATCAGGTCATTTGGAGGTCATTAGAAGAATTTATGGCTAAAAGAGTCAAACATGAAGTTATGGCCAAAAGAGTCAAACATGATTTTGCCCTCAATCATAGTGTATCTATTTTGGGACAATTGACATAACTTTCACTATATATATCAGATTTAGATCTTCTTAGGACAGTTTAAAAGAGGACTTCTAGATTTATAACTTTTTTGAAGACCTTGAAGAAATATTTTGTCATCTAGAGGGTCAAAAATGAATCAAACAAACGTTTGATCATTTGTCAAAGATAGATAAGACGGTGGCTTGGTCAGTGATGAATCAGACGATGGCTTGTTCAATGATGCATTAGACGATGGCTTGGTCAATGATGAATCAGACAAAGTCTTGGTCAATGATGCATCAGATGATGGCTTGGTCAATGATGCATCAGACGAAGGCTTGGTCATTAGTCAAAGAGGAATCAGACGAAGGCTTGGTCGATGATGCATCAGACAAAGGCTTGGTCATTCGTCGAAGAGGAATCAGACAAAGGCTTGGTCAATGATGCATCAGACGATGGCTTGATCAATGATGCATCAAACAATGGCTTGATCAATGATGCATTAGACAATGGTTCAGTCAAAGATGAAGCAGACGAGGGTTCAATTAAAGCTGAATTAGACGATGGATCAGTCAATGGATTCAGTCTAAAGACTGAATCAGAGGAATCAAACAAAAAGATTCAATCTAAGACTGAGTCAGACAAAGGGATTTAGCCCAAGCTAAATCAGAAGAAGGAATTCAAACAAAGTGATTCAGCTAAAGCTGAATCAGACAAAGGAATTCAAACAAGTGATTTAGCCTAAGCTGAATCAGATGAAGGGATTCAAACAAAGTGATTCAACCTAAGCTGAATTAGACGAAGGAATTTAAGGGGTCTTCCTCACATCCCCAAAGTTCTAAATCACTAACTTCAAAAGATCATAACTTCTAATTTCGATGTCCAAAAATTTCATACTATATACCGTTGGAAAGCTAGAAAGATAATTACAACTTGGCCCATTACATCCTAGATTAATACAGATTTTCCCTTGAATTCAAAACACAAATTTTCCCTTATGGAAAACTTGAAATTTGCAATGTACAACTTGGAGAGTCATGAGCATAACCATTCAACTACCAACTTTACTTCATTTAAATTCTCTGATCCCTACTTATTTGACTCATCACTTACAACTAATTCTCATCATTCACAAAATCCTATTTTTCCTTTCCATAATATCTCACTTATATATATGTATAACAGTAAGTCATGTTCAAGATTTATCATCTCAAGTTGATAACTTCTTCAAGTATCCTAATTTCAACTCAACATCATCCATACACAATTTAGTTTTCATTAACATCATAATATAAGCGTTTTAGAAAACTTCAATAGGCTTTCCGAGCCACAATACAGTATCTTGCAAAATCCCAAAATACACAAGATACTTGAATAATAATTGCTCAAAATGCAACTACAACCTTGTTTTACATAAATTACTCCAAAACAAAACAAAACAAAACATGCAAATCCGGAGTGATGCCTTAACTCTCGATCACTCGATCTCCTTCTCATCACCTGAAGATGGGAAGGAATGCGGATGAGCTTGAAAGCTCGTGAGTAAAAAGTTTATAGTTGAGAATAAGCAAAATCATTGAAATGTTTATTTGTCGTAGAAAATTCATATTGAATTCATGAAACGCATAGTTCTCAAATTCTCAATTCTAGCTTTAAAACTCATAATTAAAACATCATCACATAAACAGAGCATATACATTTAACCATCAAAGCATAATACTCAATTATGCACCATTCTTGACAATTCAAAGATGCAATGCACAACAAATAGCTCGAGGGGTCCCATGGGTACGAAATGGAGAAACCGAAGTTTACAACATGAACAAAATGAGTCCATTTTCGGAGCTCATATACCACAAGCGGGTAGCCGGGAGAAAGCTCTTATCTACATGCACATGATAAACGAAATGGTTCCTCTCACCCAAACAAAAGCACATATTCATTTTATCATATGCTCATACTTTCATGCTTTTTCTTCTTTTCATTTATACAAAATGCCATGACATTTTTCAAGGCATAACATAAAATGCTTCAATGCATTTCCATCATCATTTCACAATTTATCAACAAAATTCATATATCAAACATCTATAGATTTCTCAAATCATTCAAATAGAAATCATGCAATATTTATAAAACAATTGAAAACATTTAATTTTCTTGCTTTGAAAGAAAACGTTCATGGCTCAATACTTAATTATAAACATGAAACCCACCTTGAATTTCCTTACTTATAGCTTGCTCAAAAAACCTCTCCTCTTGTTCCTTTTGCCTTTCTTGATTTTCCTTCATCCATGACAAAAGCTCCCATTCAATAGGAATTTTAATTAAAATCCAATCAAAACATATTCACTAAATTGATTCCAAAATACTTAAACCCATGTATTTTCTAAGCTTCCTGAACCAAAACCCTTCCAAAAATCTAAAAGACTAAAAATGCTCTTACCTTAACTCTTCTCCAAATGAAGAGATGTTTGCTCAAATGGAAGCTCTTCTCATCCTCTTTCTTTTTCTCTTCTTGAACAACCTCAAAATCACTCTTCAAAATTAAGAAATGAAGAAACCCTAGCTTTTTCTTCCTTCCTTTCTCTCAAAACCGAAACCTCTCCTTTTCTCTCTTATTTTTGTTTCTTCTCTTCTTTCTATCTTCAATTCACGATTTTCTTCTTCTTAAAAGCAAGACAACAATTCTTCCCCTTTTTACCCTTAATGAGTGTGCAATGCCCATTTTACCCTTCCTTATATGCCTTACGTTCTTTATCCTTAAATGATCTTCCAAAAATACCCTTGAACATTCTTACTACTTTTAATTCAACTAACCCATTAAAAAAATCCTACTAACATAGACATAACAATTAAACTCCACAAAGTTTATCTATCAAAATCCCATAATTCATTTAAATCAAGCTTAACTAGAGAAAAAAATCCAGGGGCCAACACTAAATCTAAATGAACACTATAATTTCGTTGATAGTTTTCTTTGCTAAGATGATATTTGGATCTATATTCTTTAATGAAAAATAATTTAAAACTAAATGCCCGAACTTTGGAAAAGCCTTCTAAATTAGCTAACCTTAATTTTTTTAGGGAAAAGGATATTTCTTAGATATATTTTATCTAAAATATTACTAAAGTCCCAAAAAAAATTATAGTTTATGCCTTTAAGTTCAATTTACTATGTCTAAGATATGATTTAGGAAATAATCATGGCCTAAAACATGGGTTTTATTGATTTTTTGGGGTGATATACATGGTTTTGCACACAACTATTTCTTTAAACTATGGATCTTAATATTTGTTTGAGATGAATACATGGCCTTTAACATACTTTACCTCATAACTATGGATCTCATAGTTTCTTCTCTAATTTGCCCATAATCTCCCACATTAGGATGGTTTAGGTCATTCTAGGCAATGTATTGGCACATCAGTGTATGCTAGACCTTTTTTTAGAATTTTTTCATAGAATAACCTCCAATTATTGAATAATATCATCCTAAAGCTCCGATTTGCATAATTACCAAAAACGATATGTTTATTTAGGTCTTCTATCCTTAATTAGATATTAAAAATGAGCATTTTTAGCTACATTAGAGATAGAATGTATAAATGTTTAAATTCTTAAAAGAATAGGCTACTATCTTTCGAAGGATAAGAGCTACTTATTAAAATAGTCTTACAAGATATTACTACTTTTACATTAGGCCTCGAATAGCAAATAATATTAGATGAATTATTTTTATATATTTAATTAATAAATGAATAACCTAATTTAATAAATTATTATGGCAAATGCATATGTGATAATCACAAAATAATCATAATAATAATTAAAGAGAGTAGGGAAAGGGAAACAAAATTGATTTATAATGGTTTGAGTATATAACCCATGGCCTTTCCAAGCTCACTTAACAATTCACTATCTTCTTTCTTCAATAGGTAAAAAGGAATCCTTTATACAACATTGTCTTTATCATGGGTAAAGAGAAACTCTTTTAATTATCTTGCTTTGACATGAGTGAAGACTAACCTTTACAAATCTTATTGAAGAGCAATAGGAACCTTCTCAAAGTGTATTTTAAAATTTTTTCCTAATTGCATTGATTTCACAATCATACAACCAAGACACTTTCCTTTGATCACATTAATGAACAAAGATTCATTATATATTATGTTATACACAGGTGTACTCTTTAGCCTATAAAGGCTCTTAAAAACTCTCAAGGATGCCAAAGTTTCTTTCTATAACTCAATTATAATCTATTTACATCCAAAACTATTCTGTAACTCAATTACAGTCTATTTATATCCAAAACTAACTTAAATAGTTGTTATGTACATAAATTAGTCATTATAATCTCTAGTTTTTAAGCATGTTCGACTAACAGTGCATCTAACTTCGAATAACCAACGTCTATTTGATTAGGGCTTTGATTAGCCTAACAAATAACACTTATTACGTAATTCCTTGCTCCTTTGTTTAGCTAGCTAATCTAAACCCTTCAACTAGTTATATGAAAACTAGGGATGAAAAATAGCTCAGGCCTAACCCAATCTAGTTCGACTTAACTTGAAGTTAATGGACAAGTTCTAAATTGATTAGGCTTTGGACTATGCTTGAGCTTTTATTTATAAAAGTTTTAGGCTACGGGTTGAGCTTAAACTCTAGTTCTATAGTGCTATCCAGCCTGAAGCCTAAACCATAACTACATTTAAAATTATATAATTTTATTTTAAACAAAACTATATATATTTCTTTATTAATAAAGAACTTTTCACAAAAGTCCAATTCTTTGGAAGTTTTGTGATTGAGGCAAAGACTCAAATGCTTTATTTATATAATTACATTCATCGTCTTTGTCTTTTCACTTTTAATATAGGAATTTGTAGGAATATAATTGTATAAATAAACTATATGGGCCTTTGCCTTAATTCAAAACTTCCAAAGGATTGGACTTTTTGACTTGCCCCAATTAGGCTTTGAAAATTTTAATATCTTTTTAAAAGGATTGAGCTATTGGGTTTGACCTAATCTAAATGGACTTTGGACTATTTAATATTTTTATAAAGGATTGGATTTTTGGGCTTAACATGATCAATTGAGTTTCACTAGCTCGAATATACTTTATTTCAATTAAAGTTTGATTGGGCCAAAGTTTGAGTTATGATGCTTGGGCTTGTTTTGGCTTGGAACAACCTAAAGTCTGATCAGGCCAGGGCTGAGGCCAAGCCTCTCAAGTTGGAAATTTCAACTCCTTAGTCTTTCCAAAGATAAGACACTACCCTTTAATAAAACTTCAGTTAAAATCATATAATTTCAAAACTTTCACAAAGTTTGTTTAAAGATCAAAACAAAATTTCTCTTAATTATGAAAGGATATATGCATTATGCCTATATGTAAATGAAAATATAATGATTGAGCCCCTAATTCATTAAAATGACCAAGATAAGGTTACAAGAAGGATTATAATGATTTGTTAAATCTTAAGGTGCTTCATTCCTCCTTGATTCTTCACTTGAATTTCTTCAAAGTCTCTTCAATGGCATGTTTGCTCCATTTTACTCATTTACTTTATTTTTTGATTGCTTAATTAATCCAATTGTCTCTTTTGCTCATTTTACCTTTTATTAAGTTTAATCTTTCACATATTAATTTACTAATATTAGTAAGAAAATTAGTAATAATACGTCTTATTATTATAAATTATGAGTTAGAATGTTACTTAGTCTAACAATATTTCTCCTTTTTTAAATAAAAAATATTTAGTGATATTGAGAAAAATAAAGGACATTAAATAGAACTTTATTATATTAAAGTAGGATGTAATATGTAATATATACTCTCACTCAACTCATGCATAATGAATGATTAAGTTTCAATATCACCATTCTTTCTTTTTATTAACATTAAAAATGGTGTATAATATATAAATATATAAGTATTAAAACAAAAGAGTACATATAAAGTTCTTATTAAATAAATGAATAATTTTCAAAAAGTTCATGTGTTAATTTAAAAATCAATATATCTTTCATCGCTTTAGGTACATGCAACTTTGCTTTCTCTCTCTAAATATATGTGCTAAGTTAATATACTCAAATGTTATCAATATAAGAGTAAATGTATACCTTATTTTATATAACATTATTTGTTACCTACTTTTCTTTCTTACCTAGTTAAACAATTACTTTTTTGATATCAATTTCCTTACTTAGCTCATATGAGGGTGGTTGGTGATTTTTGTTTTGAAATCAATTTGTAAAGTTATCATTATTATTCCTTAATTGATATCAATATATGTGATACTTATTGGTATTCATTTGATGCCACTTGATATTAACTTATAAGGAAAATAAATTAATATATTCTAGGTGCTCATATAAACCTAGGTCATTTGGGATTAGTGCTTAAACCTTTTTAAACTATATCTTTTTAGATTTATTAACAAGAATTGTTTTAGAGAGTAACTTCTATAGATATGTCCATAATCATTATAAAAGTGGCATCTCACTTAAGATGATTTCAACGTATATGAATCATGTGATTATGACCTATAAAAATGTAACGCATATGCATGATTAAGTTTTTTTAGATGTTATGGTAATTAGGATCTCTATTTTGAATATAATAGGGATAAGAAGCTCCAATGAATTTAGAATGAATTCTTTGGTAAATCAATTGCAAAATGCTTTTTTGCCACCCAAAGTTCCAACTAAAAAGATGAAATGATTTTTCATTATCTTAATTAAATCTTTTGCATTTCAATAATACAAATAATTCTCAAAATTTTAACTAGAGCTACAAGAAAATTAGCATAATTCTAAATATGGTAAAGTAGCTCCTGGATGGGGAACCCAAATTCTATTTGAGCATCTAAATTTGGAAGTTTTATTGCTTATGCCTTATATACTACTTTGAACAAAATCAAAGAGTTACATTGACATGAAATGGATATAGCCATAGATCCCTCATGGTTTACAATTATAGCTTCCTTACCTATTTATTGGGGATTGGTCCCCAAAATTTTTAACTAGAGGTACACGAAAATTAGCAACATTGACTCCATTTCGTTGATTCTAGTTGTTTTGGTAGACAAAGATGGAATTGTTAGAGCCAATGTTTCGTTCAATAATCTTTTTTGAAGATACAAAAAAAAAAGTCCAATCCTTGTGTTAATAAGAGTAGGATTCCTCTTTTTTCCAACAGCAACAAAAAAAGTTTGAAATATAACATAGTCTTTTAGTGTAAATATGGCCTATAAAAAATATAAATATGTTATAAATACTTGTATAGTAGCCTATAATGATTGTGAGATTATTTAAAGTCTTTTTGGCAAAAGAAGAAGAAGAAGGCCCATATGAATCAGCAAAATGTTTATTTCTCTTTTCGAGTGGCCTTTGAGGTCATTAATTTATTCTTCAATGCATCATTTGTATAAAATAATCATGTTCATTGTCATTGATAATAACCACACTCTTAGAATTTACCAAATGACAAATATTACATTTTAATTTCTCTTTCTCAATCATGCATGCATCTTTATAATTGGAAGAAAATTTCTTCTTTTTCAAACTCATGACCTTTAGGCATTTAACTAACTCATCATATGAAAACTCATTACAATCATCATTATCATTTTAAGAATTATTATTAAGAGATTTTGAACTAGAGGACACTTTATTATATTTTGTCATAAAGCATATGCGAGCCACTTTATTATTTAATTCTCTATTTTCAAAATCGTTTATATCATCCCGTGTGCTCATTAGTCTTTTTTTCTTCCTTAGATGCTTCTCCTTCTTTTTGCTCTATTCGTAGTTGTATTCTAATCAAGCTCATCGTGAGTAATATTAATTTCATCAACACGAATATAATTATAATAATCATTAAAATATATAAGATTAAGTATGTGCCAAATATCATGAGAATTTTGACACATATCTTAAGTGTGTGTCAAATATCACGAGAACTCTGACACATTGAAACTATAGATATCAAATTTCTATGTAATTTATTCTAATATTTATTAGGGTTAATTACAAAAAAAGCTTAAACATTTATCAAAATTTCAATTACAGCCCAAACTTTAGAAAGTAATAATAAAATCCCAAAACTTTCAATTTTTTTTAATTCTAGTCTGAAGTTAGTCTCACCGTTATCTTTGCTGACATAGCATTGCCACATATTAGGAGACCCTCATTAATCAAACATGTTAGCGTCATTAGAAAAAGTGAGTTTAATTAATAAAATGACGTCGTTTCTTTATGATAAAAAAACAACGAAAATTTGACTAGGGTTTGCAACTAAACAACAAGAAGAGAAGAGCCACCGTTGACGAGAAATAGGAGATCGGAAGGTTTGCCTCCTTCGGAAGGCAAAGCGTTATGACTGTCATGCGGCGAAGGTTTGCTGGCAATCACACAACCTTGTTTCATACACCTTGGACATGAATTTGTGGTTGAGTTAACTCATGTATAGCCATGATGTCTACAACTTGTTTAACTCCTAGGTTTTACCCCCTTTCACCAAAAAGACAACTTTCGCAAAGTTCAACGCAAACAAGAAGTACCAAAATTGTAAAGAGTAGGAAGAAAAAGAAAGAGCAGTGAGTTATGGAGATTTCCAGTTGATTTGGAAAGCAAAAGGCAGGCTAGAATGTTAAGACATATAGGATATGGAAAATGGGAGAGTGAGTTATATATATGTGCCCAGGGAGAGAAACAGAGCGTGAAGAAGAAGAAAGAAACTTGGTGGCTATTGCTATGGTTTTGTTGGTTGTCTCTCACAATTACACTGTGTGGGGTTTGGCCGAAAAGGGACCACACAAGCGTATGGATCAGGAATGGACCAAGGACACAATCTTCTTTTTGATTATCATAAAGACTTTGTTCCAAATCACAAACCCTAGTTTAAGTTCTTCAAACAACACTGTTTTATTATCATAAAGAAACAACGTTGATTTATTAATTAAACTCAATGAGGGCCCCTTGACACGTGACAATGCCACATTAACAAAGATAATAGTGAGACTAACGTCAGGTTAGAATTGAAAAAAGTTAAAAATTTGAGCATTTTATTGCTATTTTTTAAAGTTTGGACTATAATTGAAAATTTGAGAAAAGTTTGAGTTTTTTGTAATTAACTATTTATTAAAATAAGTCTATTTTCATTCATATTCCATTCACTTTTTTCTAAAATTTTCCTATAACTCAAAATCTTTGGCCATAAGCAAGACTTTCACCATAGCTCTCCAAAACAAGTAAACATTTTTATTTAAAAGTGGAGCAATATGTTTAACTTGGCCTTTTTGGCCAAAAAGTTATGAAAGTTGTATCATAATAATCTTTACTCAAAACTTGCTAGAGATCTAAATAAAATAAATGAGACTTGCTTTGATACCAATTATTAGTCCATAGATGGCACATGTGAGTGGATGAATTGCATATGTTCACTTTTTACCTTATTTGAAAACTAATGAATGAATTACTTGCTCTAATACATGACTATTAGAAAATTTATATATGACAATAACAAAGTAATCAGAATAATAACTAAAGTGAATAGTTAAAGAGAGACATAATTGATTATAGTAGTTTGATCAAACAACTCGTGACTTACATCCACTCTCCAAGTTTCGTCTGGGAATTTACTATCTTCTTCCTTCAATTGGTAAAGATGAATGCTCCAGATAATCTTGCTCAAGATCAAAAGGAATCCTCACAAAGTTTATTTCAATCAAGTTTCCCGATTGAAACAATTGGATAGTCATACAAATTTTAAAAAAACGCTCTTTCTTGCTCTCACCAATAAATAAAGGCTCAACATATGTTATATCAAATACACATGCAATGTCTAACGTCTCAAGGCTTTTAGAAACTTTCTAGCATTCAAAAATTCTTCTCGTAACTCAATTGTTTTCTACTTATAACTAAAATCAACTCAAATAGTCATTAAATACACAAGCTATTTATTACAATGACTAGTTTTGTGCATGTTCGACTAGTCAGACATCTACTTTTGCTACCTTATATTTGATCAGTGCGAGTCCAACTAAACAATCCTTTAGCCTAACAAACAAGACCACTTATTTTGTAATTTTTTTACTCCTTAGTTTGGCTAGTTTATTTGAACCTTTAAACTAACTTAACCCTTCAAGAAACTAAGTTGAAAACTTTATTCCCAAATCTTGCCAAAGATCAAAGATACCTTTTTAATAAAAAGTTATTTGAAAATCATTTCAAAAATTCTTGAAAGTTTTTTGAAGTTCAAGAGGTTTTATTTAAAGATTAAAACAAAATTCATCTTAATTACGTCAGAATTTATGTATTATTGCCTACATGTAAGTGATTAAACAATGATTGAGCAATAAACAAAATAAGATTACAAGAAGGATTATAATAATTTGTTAAATCTCTAGAATCTTGATTTCTCTTTATATTTGGTTTTTCACTTGAATTTCTTTGAAACTCTTTTTAATGATATATGTATTCCAGCATCCTCATTTACTTTATCTTTTGATTTTTTTTTAATTGATTCAATCGATTCTTTTACTCAATTTACCCTTTTTATTGAACTTGATTTTTTATATTAATTTATTAATATCACTATTGACAAAATATTAATATTAAGACGTGTCAAAACTATGGATCAAAAAGTTACTTGATCCAACATTATGCCATGACTATTTTTCAACTCCCTAGGTCTCTCTATTGAAGGTCTTTGGTTAGGATGGAATCAGAGATAACAAGTAGATGTACTTGGTCAGCTGGAATTCTTGCTGTAATTCTAATATCTTCGTAGGAATGGGATTTAGAAATGTGCCTGCTTTCAATGATGCTGCTAGCCAAACAAATCTGATGCTTTCTTGAGGATCCTTTTTCTTTATGTACAAGAGTTTTTGAGAGCCAAGAATTTTGTCGATTGGGGATGTTCTTAATGCCCAAAGTGGCAGTAATCCCTCCTTCACGCCGGATATACCTTGGGTGTTAAAAAAGGCCATATCTAGAGAGTGGGGAATAGAGAACATATCAGAATCTGAGAGGAAATGTGGCTACATAATGTTCCAGGTCATCGAATTATCTGCCCTTAGTCGAATTTTGGACTTTTTGCATATTATGGGAAGGTTTACTTGAAGTCAGACGCTGCTTTCGGTTTTAACAGGAAAGTTGTTGGATAGAGTGATATGGTTAGCGGTGTGAATTCCTTTGTTAATAGTGGCAATGATGATTACCATTCCATAACGATTATGGAGGCATATGATTTCTTTTGAAGGTTTGAAACTTGTCATCCAATTGCAATCATCGAGCATCTTATGTCAAAGTGATTGCTTGCAAGTTATATCTACTTCGAACACTGATGCGATGATTGTGATTGTCTCACAAATTTTTTGATACTTTAGTTGAGTCTATTTTGCTATTAGTTCGAGAAATTTTCCCTTTTAAAATTCAGCTTAACGTTAAGTAGTTTTTTCATTAAAAAAGAGCTTACTAATGTTTTATACCATTCCTTATCCATTAATCCGCATTACAGTTAATAATAAGCAATCCAATAAGATTATATATATTGAACCTCTTCAAATCGCATTTACTTGTACAACGGGCAGTGTCTAGTAGTTAAGTTGACAGGAGCATTGACTCAGAATTCCCGATCTAAGAGATGATTTCTTCCAAAGTGGTTGTGAGATATGGTATAGTTCTTATAAAAGTCCAAGTTGGACCAACAAAATCAAGTTAGAGCATCCTATTTTAGATAGGATGTTCCAACTCTTGGTCTCTTTAATCTGATCCACATATTTACATGGATCAATTTTTATAAGGACCATACTATATTTTGCACATAAGTATGTAGATAAGATTTAATAGAACAAGGTTGAAATTGGTTAATTGAAATAGAAGATTTGATTCCAACAAAAGTAATACATACCCCTAATTTCTCTCAAATTAGTTGTCAATTGTCAAAATTATATTCTACGTAGACAAATCAAGAAGAAATAAATTAACATCAAAAAATTTGAAATTGCTCAAAGATTTTATTATAATTTGAAGGAAAATGTAATTGGGGATGACAAAAAAGTCCAAATCTGTCCAATTTGACTATGATTAGTAAAGAAAAAACGGTATTTTTTGGTCAAAAATTTTTCTTTAAAAAATATTTTTGGTTGTATTGTGAAAATTTTAATTGTTAGTTGATAATATATAATGTATTAGGATAAGGAAAATGAAATTTAACAAAACCCAAATGATGCTGATTAATTAAATTATGAGTCACTGACACGAACTTCTTTCTTTTACTTGTCATGATGAAGCTTGTACAACTATTTTTCTTTTTTCTTTTTCGGTTTACAATGTGGAAGCATGGGCCAGTGAGACCCACACAACACAACCGACGACTTGAACCTTAGCAAAAGAAAGGCCCACTTTGATTTGGAAAATACTTGCCAACGACCTGGAAGGTAAGATCTGTCTTCTTCTGCCTGACTTTTTCTCACTTGAATTCCAGTTTCCCGGAAAATTCCCAAATCCCAATCTCGGTCTCAATCTTTGAAAGTATAAATCACCTTACTTCCTTCAGTAATCCCCATAGGAAAGTTTTCAACTTTTTGCCAGAGATGGAAAATTCCAGCCAAGAATCGTTCCTCAGATCCGAAAATTGCATCACCTATGAATCTCCCTACCCTCTCTACGCCATGGCCTTCTCTTCAACCCCATCTCACCATCACCGCATGGCGGTTGGCAGCTTCATCGAAGACTTCAACAACCGCGTCGATGTTGTTGCCTTTGACCCTGATACTCTCTCCATCAAGAGTCACCCAACCATCTCCGTTGAGCACCCGTACCCACCCACCAAGCTTATGTTCCATCCCAACGGACCCTCTTCTCTCCGTAAGTCCTCCGACGTCCTCGCCTCTTCCGGCGACTTTCTTCGCCTTTGGGAGGTTCGTGACGCTTCTGTTGAGCCGCTTTCTGTGCTAAACAATAGCAAAAGCAGCGAATTTTGCGCCCCTTTAACTTCTTTTGATTGGAACGAGATTGAGCCCAAGAGAATTGGGACTTGCAGTATTGACACTACTTGCACTATTTGGGACATTGAAAAGGGGGTTGTGGAAACTCAGCTTATTGCCCATGATAAGGAGGTTTACGACATTGCTTGGGGCGAAGCTAGGGTCTTTGCTTCTGTTTCTGCTGATGGGTCGGTCAGGGTTTTTGATTTGAGGGATAAGGAGCATTCGACAATCATATATGAGAGTCCACAACCTGATACACCGTTGCTTAGGCTGGCCTGGAACAAGCAAGACTTGAGGTTCATGGCCACCATATTGATGGATAGCAACAAAGTTGTGATATTGGATATTCGATCTCCAACAATGCCTGTTGCAGAGTTGGAAAGGCATAGAGCTAGCGTGAATGCTATTGCTTGGGCTCCACAGAGCAGCAGGCACATCTGTTCTGCTGGTGATGATACGCAGGCTCTAATTTGGGAGTTGCCAACAGTAGCTGGACCAAATGGCATTGATCCCATGTCCATGTATTCTGCTGGTTCTGAAATTAATCAGCTCCAGTGGTCTGCAGCACAGCCTGATTGGATTGCAGTCTCGTTTTCCAATAAAATTCAGCTTTTAAAAGTTTGAAGCCCCCTTCTGATGAAACATCTATAAGCTTAACTTGTACCATTTCTTCTTAGCTTTTTATTAGCATCTTTCACTGTATGAACTCTTTGCTTGCTTAGAATGCAATAGCTCAATTGTTATTTCCTTTACCAAAGATTTCATTTATGTCATATTATTTCTACTTAGTTTAATTGTCATTAAACATGCGAAGTGTCAACTGCAACTGCCACCAATATTCTATTTTCCTTTGTTAACTAATTCCACAAATTTTCAATATGGGATTTCTTGTGTTATCAAAACTGTGCTTGGATGTTGTATGAACGACCTCAGCTCCCTGAATCAGTTCGGCAGAAGTACCAGTGCTAGTTTTGTTACTTGCTGTGGTTCTAAGACCGCAAATTTCTCCATGAATGTCTTATAAGATGTTATACGAACTTTTCTCGATATAGCAGGTATCTATTGAGCGCTTGCATTGATCTTTTAGCTAAGCTATTATGCCATTTTAAGAAAACAACTGAGTTTCTCATTACAAATTTTGACCTGCTATGCCTTTTAAGTTGCCCCAAACCTGTCAAAAATGTTATCAGAGATCCGCAATCTCTCTCGATCTAACATATTATCTCATAGTTCATCTCTTCCAAATTTGAATGGTCACTTATAGCAAGATTTTTGGGTCCATGTGATTTTTTATTTTCATTTCAACGGTCAGAATATGAAAAGTCTTTCCTAGTTAGACCTTTCTTCATGCGAATACAAGTTGGTGGTGTTGGCCAAATTGTCGTTAAATTTTGTTACAATATCCAGTTGTTATTTTAATTCTGGTTTATCTTGTTGTTTAGATTCCAACCGTTATTCACAATGTGAATTATGCTTACGGATTGCTGATTTTGCTCCCATTGAAGCATATTCTGAACTTCCATGAAAATAAAAGTCAATCACTTCCATAATGTGTTTATCCATCCTTTAGTTGCTTCATGCTTGTCTAGATTCCTCAAGTTACATTAAATGCTGAATTGCATAATGTTTGATAAAAATCTGGCCAAAATTGCTGGTCCTAACTCAGAAACATGGTTGCATCTTTTCTAACATCTCTACAATTTTACATCACAGACTGGACTTTGATGTTTCGGCTTTCAGCTTCCTATCCTTCAGTCTTACTGTCCAGTTGCACATTGACCACGTTGGCTTGTTAATTGTCATAGCTGCAGCTTGACTGCATTAGCATTCACCTGCATTGAACATTCCAAATCTTCATGATCCACTTGTGTATCTATTCGACCTTCCTCATGTTAGCTTAGGACATATATATTTATATATACAAATGCGCATAGTATGCTGTTATGTTACTCCATACTTTTATAGCTAACTAAATTACACGTGAGTTACATTCTTAAATTGCGGACAAATGTTGCCTTAGCGTAAAGCTCATTTGTCATGTCTCACTTATTAATTGAGCCAACATGATAACCAAGACTAATAGGAAAGCGCGACACTCTATTAATTAGAGAGAATAATAGGTTGACTCATACGTCTAAATTTAGGTATTTTTAATAGGTCAATTTATTAGTCAAATTAGGCTCAAATTAGTTCGAAACTTAATTTATAGTTAAGTTTCGAGTACGCCTAATTCTGGGCAACTTAAGTCCAGATTTAATTAAAAAAAGAAGTTATTTTACACTTTTAATTTTAAAATATTTATTTTAAGAATTAATGAGACTAGCTCATGAATCGGCATTGCCATCTCTGATATTAATTTGTATGTATATGGTACCGTAAAAAAAAAGTTAATAACTTGGAGACTATCTTTAGATATAATTGCAATACAACTCTCAAACTAGTATGAATTTGACCTACTGCACTAATATAATGTGGGTGGTGCTAAATCGTGTTCTTCACTTGCATATGGTGTTTATATTTGGGCATCATTAAAATTTGTACAGTCGATACCAGATGTTGATCTTCGGGCCACCCTGGGTCAGAGAGCAGATGAGGTTAACAGAAATCCAAAGTATATGACATTGTTATACCAAATGAATCAAGAAAAGCTCTTCTCGCTACGACTCTTAGGCTAATTAAATATTTCACTAATAAGTCTCAAGAGAGCAGTGTCATGATTTTTCAACCTATATATCGGTCAAGTGATTTACATAACAGATTTCTAGAAGAGGGTAAAGATAAACAAAAATTGACTATAATTTAGTTTTCAAATATGTTACCTGAGACACAAGTCCTTCTCGTTTAGGGCGACAATTCTCAAAGCATATCATTTAGAAATCTAACTGACCAATCTTTCCTCTTATAACTTAGATCTCAAAAAGGATTTATAGTCCAATACATTCTGATACACAGAATCTTCATGAAAAGACAAGTGTAAAGCATAATTGTCTTTCTATATGTTTGTTGCTTACATTATTCAATAAATCAAGCTTTTAAGAGAGAGAAAAACTTATAAGAAAGTCATAAGATAGAAAACAGTCTTCATATTATTAATAGAACTAGGTGTATCTAAAAAGAAGAAAAACCTTACTTTTATAGACTAAGCAAGGGAGGACAAGACAAACAACTTTTAAATAAAGATACAAACAGTCCCATATAATACAATAATGTAAACTAAAAACAAAAGTGCATAGTAAAAGTAAAAAGTATTGGGAAACATTGGGTCTCAATAATATTCCTAAGAGATAAGATAGAATCTTTCAACAAGGCGGTGCAAAGGAAGATCGAGGTCCACTGTCATCATCAGAAACTAACAATAAATCATCATCCACTATTTTCAATTCTTAATGAAATGGGCTATTCCTGTATCAATCTAAACTGGAGGCCAGAGATCTTGAACATCTTGAAAATAGTCAGGAAGTTTGGGCTCTTCTTCAGGATTATAAGCAGTGGAGCTTTCTCCAATTTCAAAATGCTTATTGGGCTCAAAACTTGGTGGGTATGGTAGTTCTTTGGCCATGACACTAAAACTCATGTGAGCAACTTAGTCAAAAAAAGACCAATATCTAACAATTGGTGAAATGGACTCAAGTAGGGCAAGATCTCCAACATATGGACCCAAAGATGTGTAAGTAGTAGGCTTACTATATTTGAAATGCTAATTAAGTTGATCTAAAAAGTGATAAAGATCACGCATTAAGTCTTTCTGACTTCTTGGCTAATCAATGAAGGTCCTCCAAATTTGAAAATGATTAATGGTATAAAGATAACCATTTTTAGTTAGGCTATAAGGACAGAGGACAATGAAGATTGAATGAGCTTTCTGTTCAGTCAAGGGAATACTCCATAACTGGTATCTGTTGAGTATTTTTCCTAATTGGATATGTCATTTTTCCAAGGGTTAGAACCACTCCAAGAATGCTTGTTATAAAGAAATGGCATTGACAAGATTGGTTAGCTGATGGTATACATGATGGTACACATGTAGCGGAGATAGAGCAATGGGATAGGCATAGAAGGCAGATAAAACCTAGAGCCATATGGTGGGTTTAGAAAGAGAATAATCGAAATGGTGGTACAATAGCATGTTAATATGTCAAAATGATGTGGACGAGGACAAATATTCAGGGTGGTGAGAACAAGGTGAAGGTGATAGAAAATGCTTATGCGGAGGAAAACAACAATTTCATCTAGTGTTTATTGAGGATTTATAGTAATTGGGGAAATCATTTCTTGGTAAAGGGAAAAATTCATAATTGGAAGGAGTAAAGGAATTGGTTTTCCTAGGATGGGAGAGACAAATTGAACTGATTTTCTAGGTCTGGAGAGAAAATCAACAAGCACATTGTGATGACCTTGGACATGGCAAACTATGAATTTATAAAGAGAGAATCAATCTTTCCAATGAATTAATTAGTTGTCAATCAATATTTTCTTGTTGGGCTAAAAAATCTTCGAAAAAGATGTATTGTCTTTTTCAATCATAAAGTGATAAAGGTTGAGGTAAAAATTGAATTTTTCAATGTCCTTTTTTACCACCAAGATCTCCTTGTAGATGGTTATATGGTGCTTTTCTGATTCTTTGAACTGGCCACTAACACGACCATAATAATATTGTGTTTCATCAATCTCTTCAATCAATATGATATCCCAATAATGGTCATTGCCATCTATATGAAGGATGCATTGACTATTTTCAAGAATCTTTAAAGGAGGTGGATACTGACTGACTTACTTTAAGTATTGGACAACCTTGGTTAGATCTTTAGTCCATGGTAGTGGATTTGTTCTCAACAATTTGGATAAGGAACTTGTATAATTAACAACTTCTAGGATGAAATCTCTGAAGTAATTAACAATTTTAAGGAATTGTTAGATTTGCTTTATGATTAGTTTTCATCAAGAAAATGTAATAATTCGTTAGCTATATATGGGTCAGGCTGATGAAATCTCTCATAAAAGTTCATACCAAAAACTTTATTTAGGTTGTTACATTATGGCCTTTTTTTAGTTGAGAGCACAATCTCATAATAGAGGTAAGATCCAAAAACGATTTAAGTAGTACCTTATGATCTTTACGGGTCTTGGAATATAATAGAATGTCATCAATGTAGATCAATGTACTAGAAAGAATCAGCTCATAAATCTTCACCGTAGCTCTTTGGAATAGTGATGAAGCAACTTTAAGTTTAAATAACATGACAATCCATTTATATTGAGTGCTAGGAATGTAGAAGGTTGTCTTGTATCATTTTTGTGAATCTATTCTCAATTGCCAAAGACTTGCTTTAAAGTCAATCTTTGAAAAGATATTGATAAGATTAATATCTTCATTTTTCTTAAAGGGTAAAGAATTGTGAATTCTTCCAAAAAGGATGGGGGTGTGAGAACTGTACATAGTTCTGAGGACAATGTTCCAAAAATTGGTCTCTCAATTCTTTATATTGAGAAGGTATTTGGCTAAGTTCAAACATACTGCAAATATATATGTAAGCACTGAAATTGGCTCATAATTTGATACCACTCGGTAAAATTGTACAGGGGATGCCTTGCAGTAAACATTCATACTGGTTAAGATATCTAGGCCAGTAGATGAATACCAATGACTTTAGTCCATACCATACAATCAGAAGAAAAAAAAAACCTTATCCCTATTTTTATATAGCTGATAAGCCAATCTTAAATGAGTTGCCATTAGTATTAGTAAACTAATTATCATATGATATTTAGGCTTCGGGAGGTAAGATGATAGGCTTCATAACACTTTGACAAGATCCAGTATCCATATATCCAATAACCTTGATTGACTTATCATATTTGTCCTATTATAACAACTAGATATGGACATAAGAACGAGGAATCGTAATAGGCTTTGAGTCTACCTTAAAACATGTTTGTTGTAACATGTATAGGTTATCATCTTCAGTATCTTTATCTTTATAGATTAGGTCATTAGAGGACTCAAACAAATCATCAGAAGAGTCAATCGAAACAACAAATTTTGTTTCCTCACTTTACTAAATTGTTCGTCAATTATGTCTTTAATATTACTATTGTCATGAATAGGCGTGATAACCTCAATAGATTCCAACAGTTTCAAATCCTTTTTTGTCTTGTTAGGACATTTTCAAGCATAATGTCCTGGCTTGTCATAAATAAAACAAAGATTTGCCTTTTTTCATAAAGAAATAAAAAAGTCTACACCTTTTATTTCTTTTGAAAGGTCCATGATAACCTCCATTAGAAATGTGTGATCGTTAAGATTTCCTGTAAGATAATTACTTGTGATGATATCTCTTTTTGGGATGACATTCACAGTCTTTTTTCTCCTTGCATTTGATCTTGAGATAAGGCTTCCTGCAAGCTTTTTTTTTTTATTACATGATCACCTTTAATCATGTTCTTAAAAAATCTTGTTGTCCACAAAGTTTATTAAGACAAGCTAATACGAGTTGATAGATCTCACTAAGAGATATTTCTCTTATATCTCTTCGTAGAGCTGTAACGGTCTTTTGAAGTTCAGGTTGTAATTCTTCTGAAAGAGATGAGATGAATATATAACAGAGATTAGTGTTATTAAAATCATTAAGTAGATAATATCTGTCTGTCATATGTTGGAAATGCTTCTGTAAATATCTTCTGTCCAATGAACAACACTTCATTTTAAAATATTCTTACCGGATTTGCTTGTCAATGAGCTGAAAATCTCCAATAAATTTTTTATGGATAACTCCAAGAAGAATTCCTACAAATACTACTTAAATATATTGAAATATGTGATAATCATCTAGACTTTGCCACCATTTTTGTAAAGTACTAATAAAACAAAAGGTAAACTCAGACAAGATATCTTGTAAAGGATTATCTGGTCGATTCATCTATAAATCAATCCAAGCACCAAATTCATGAAGACGATCTCTCCATTTTGTAGGTGGTAGATCATCAAAAGTTAAAGTAGGTATAATTAATGGTACTTGTATCGGTGCTGGTGAAGCTCTGATTGGTTCAGTCCTTGTAGATTCAACTTCAATAGTTTCTAGTTCAACCTCAATCGTTTGAGATGTATTGAGCACCTTCACCATGATTTAAGGTAATTCAATTAAATCAGCAAATTGTTCAAAAGTCTCCAAATCTTTAGAAACAGATGATTGACTTTTATATTCATCTAAGACAGGTACTGGTTTAAAAGTTACAATGAAATTTTATTGAAGAGCTTTATCTTTTCTAATGGATCGAAAAGGTTGGGTTTTAGGTGGTGAAGAAGGTGGAGTTTTAATTTATCAAGGTTTTGTCCATGGATCAACAGGATTGGTGTATGAAGGTGATGAACCTTTTTTTTTTTTTTGGCTTCCTAGGTTTGATAGATTTAATTTAGTGGTAGGATGAACATGTTGTTTGATTAAAGGATAGTTCATTTTAAATATCTTTTCATAATTAGCAGTTTTAGGATTAGTTAAAGTTAAATAGATGGGTTGGATAACTGAAAAGGTTATAAGATAAGCTCCATAAACAGTCTTAGACTATTCTGTCTGTATGTCTATCTCCATTTTTTGAAGTACTTCTTTGACTTTTAGAAGTTATTACCCATTGGTTGTGAAATTAGATCCAAAAATATTGTGTTTTAATATATCTTCAGAGATTAGTATCAAGTTGAACCATTTGATCTTTCAAAGATGTATATAGTTTTTGGATCTGAGAAGACATAGTTTCTACCCATTTTTTAGCTTGTGTTTGTTGGTTAAGACCATTAAGATTAGTATCAACTCAGTAAAGAACTTTATTTTGGGCCACAATATTATCAGTGTGCTAGTTGAGTACTCCATCAGTAGCATGAATGTAAGGGTCAGAAATAACCCTATTTGTATCATGTGTGCATCTTTCCAGGGGAGGAAATTCATTCTCATATGATCTAATCATCATACATGAAATAGGTGCAAGAGTAACAATAGGAAAGAAACAACAGGCTTAGGTTTATTGAGAATTGGTTCTTTAAGTAACAAATGTTCCTTTTCCAATAGCTTTGAGTAGCTTATGAAAAGTCTCACGTCTAGGTTGTAAGTTTTAAAGCCCAACCCATGGTTTTGAATCTGGATCGTGATTATCATGTCTAGGATGGATTTCTTGGTAAGGTTAATAGTGAACATAGGCCTCATCTTCATTGTTTGTTTTGAACATAGGCCTTTGCTTCAGAGTTTTGCTTGCCTCTTTTGAACATAGGCCTCATCTTCATTGTTTGTTTCATCATAATTTAGTATTAGACATATTTCACAATGTGGCTCACACATTAATGGATCCACCCCCCATATAAAATGTCCTTGATGATTGTTGATGTACACAGATTGACCGTCATATTTCACTTAATAGATAGGAGGTCCACTCTTGCCTTCTTTGTGTGATAACATCAGTTGAAGCATTAAATGGTGCCAGAAGTGCCAGAGGATCCAGGATCTTCTTCATTAGGCCTAGTGTAGAAGGATTTAACATATTCATCTCTTAATGTCCTGAGAATATGCGAAGTAATAGTAGTCTGGTCATGAGCTCGATCTGTTACTATGTACAGAGCATCAGAAGTTGAATTTGGAAAGTTGAGATCTACAACATGATTCTGTAGATGATATTGTAGGGTTTTGCTCTGCTCCAGTAATTTGGATTTGGATTTGAAGTCTCTCAGATAAGGTAAGATTGTCCAACCTGATGCTGAAATCAAGGACTATGGTGAGAATAACACTTCTATTGTCAAAGGAAGAGAAGTATCATGGATATGACTTCTTCTTGGAGAGGAGTACATTCTACTAGATTTTATATTTTATTTAAAAGAGTTTGTTTGGCATTAGAAGGAAGATTAGCTATAGAAAGGGTTGAAGGAAGATGAACAAGGTCATTAAGTAAAGATTCATTCATAGCATATAGAAAAGTCTCCTTACTCAGTTTCATCAAGAATAATATATGCAACTTGGGAGGAGGGGAAAAATAGCAGCAAAATCACATCTTATTAATACATCAAATCGCTACAAGGCAGCTTGAAGAAGCACAACAAATATTTGCATTATAGAAAGCCAAAAGCAAAATAAGCGGATTAGGGGTTCTTGAGGAATTCCATGACATAAGTGTTGAAAGCTGAGCACATGACTCTGAAACCTTGGAACCCTGCACCCTTTGCCAAGTCCTGGAATTCCTTCTCTGTTCTCTCTTTACCACCTGGGTTATGAGCCAACATTATGACGTCGATGTGAACCACCCCCTTCGTCGCAAGGCTTGTGTCTGGTGCCACTGGAAGAATGCTTTCTGCTACTATCACCTTCCCATTCTCTGGAAGTGCATCATAGCAATTCTTCAGAAATTTCAAGCAGTGCTCATCGCTCCAATCGTGGCATATCCACTGCAGCGTGCATCATAAATTCAGAAATTGTTGAATTAAAAAATCACCCAGGCCTCGTATCATGTTATCAAGTGGTTCTTGAGAATGGTTAATTAGAAAACTCACCTTCATGAAAATGGCATCCCCTTTTGGAACACTAACAAACATGTCTCCACCAACGTGCTTCACACCTGCAATCCAGAATCCATCTCTTATCAATTTCAGTTCTCCATAACGTTATATTATATGTGCATATACCACAATGTTTAGTGTGATTAAATTGAAGTACAGGTAATACCAGGCTGAGATGGGGCATCCTCGATGACATGAGGAAGATCAAAATTAATGCCTTTAATAGAGGGGTATTTGGAGACAATCATGCCAAGAACAGCACCAGTCCCACCACCAACATCAACCACCGAAGTGAGGCCTTCAAAACCCTTGTAGGACTCAAGAATTTTCTTCATGGTAATGGTAGAATGGTCGGCCATACCTCTGTTGAATACCTTGTTGAATCTAAGATCTTTCCCATGGTATTCGAATGAAGTCATGCCATGGGCCTTGTTAAATGGAATTCCTCCTTCTAGAACCGAGTCCTTCAAGTAATACCTACACCAAGGTGCACATCAGCCTAATCTTTTTCTTTACCAAACATACAAGCGATCCATAATAAACAAAGAATAGGAAAGGTAGACCTTCAACATCTTAATGACAGTGAAAGCAAAGCATATTTGAATTTGTTTCTGCCGGAGGTTCACTTCCATTTCATGTCTCACTTTGACAATTATATATGTCTACTAACTTTGTTTGATTGGAGCATTCAACATGATGCTCACAATCCAACAATTACTTAAGTGTGCAGAACGTACTTATATTTCTACTCTGAATAGTTTCTTACTCTGGTCAATAGATTAAATAAACCAGTTATGTCATGGATGCTACAAGACTTACCATGTGAAAACATCTATTTATTTTACTTAGCAAATAACGAGGAATCGTTGCATCGTACAGAACAAACTAAACAAAGAGAGAAAATTTATATAAGTTAAAAAGGACATTAATCAAGAAATTTCGTACTCACGAGATGTTAAAATCCCAAATTGAACCAACTTGAGATATTATAACTAGATGTAGCCCCGAAAGGCGACCTCATATAACGTTTCTAACTTCAGGTCTATACTTTTTCTTCGTCTCAGGATATATTCAATAAGATAAGCATTTCAAGTTAAACAAAACATGCGGAATAAATCAAACAAAGTCAATCCAGTGGTAGGTGAAGTGGTGGGACTCAGTAGCTGAACTATGTGGTCCCAACAAGGCTTTAGGTTGAGATTTCCTGGCTGTATTCCACTCTATATCGATACATCTGTTCCCGTGAAAAAGATCATCACCGAATTAATCAGTTTAATTGATTGATTAATAGAATAATTAAGAAATACAAAAAGTTGTGAAATCTTAATTAGTTTCACCAAATTCTGCAAAATTCCAATTGCAACTCAGGTGATTCTTTTTGCGATACAAGTTTTGAATTGAAAAGACATAAACATGAAGCAAATTATTTTTTCAGAATCACTAACAAAGAAAAAAAGAAGATAAGGAAGACTGGGTTGATTAACACATGTTTTTAGGTATGGAGTCACACAAGATATGAATATATGATACTTCGGGAAAGGAATAAAAGGAGAAAAGATGTGGAAGATATATAATGGTCTGAAATTACCAGCTTTCCATAAGAACCTTATCCTGGTTCATGAGGCAGAGAGGGGCAATAGAGACACCATCCTCATTCTTGGTCAAGAATTTACAAACAGGTCCAAGACCGTAGAGCCTCTCAACTTTGCCATCAGGGAGTGTTTTGAGTGAGTGATTAAGAACAGAGTAGCTAGCCAGAAGCCTCAACATGCGATCTAACATGACTGGAGCCTCGGGGTTGTTGGTTGGGAGCTGAGAGGCAATCTCTGATGGAGACAAGAACGCACCAGGACCAGCCTTTGCCATGATTTCGAGAAGGTCCAGCTCAAGAGCGGCTTTGAGGATCATAGGCAAGACGGAGGCACTAGCTAGTTGCATGGCAAAGAGGTTTGCTTCTTCGTCGGACACTATGGTCGGTGTCATCTGGGTTTCGCCTGTTGAACCCATTTTCTTTGATCTTCCAACAAACAAAACGTACGTAAGTTGAGAAAGAAGAAGCAGGTGGGGTGGAGAAAGAAGGATAAGGAAAGGAAACTGGCCATTAGCAGTGGCTAGGACGAGAGTATATAAAGATGGATTGCCCAACCACCGTATGGGTGAGACCACCACCTAAACTTTGACACTTGACCTTTCTTTTTATTTTAGGCGCTTCACTTGCTATATCATCTCTCTAACAAATGTCGAAACAAAACTAAGAGTCACTATAGTAGTTGGAGTGGAATTTCACTATACACATACTTGTCAAATTACAATGATATGCCAAATGTGATAAACAAACCCAAGCAAAGGCATGCATCTCATACAGAACATTAACGTATAAAACACATGCATTTAATATATACATATATATATATTACGGTCATATATATATATATGTGTGTGTGTAAACCCAGCAGAGGAAAATAAACGAAGAACTATATACCTCCAGCTATTGCCTTTCCTCCTAAGATCTGAATGTTTTCTGCGCAGGTTGGAGCTTCTGTCCTCTTCCAAAGCAGATCAATGGTGTCAACAACTTAAAGCTTGCAGACGACAGGGACCAACCTATCTTATACACCCACTGTATACCTGTCTCTGGCCATCACAGAGACAAGCATTCGAGATTATGGGCGACCAAATGATGAAGGATAAGGGTTCTTTATTAAATGGACCATGACAGGTAGGTAAGGTAAGGAAGAGTTTGACCAAAAATTCCTACATTCTCCCACTTGGTCCATTTAACTCAAACCACTGCATATAACAAGAAATCAAATATATATGAATCATGGCGATATGTCCTCTTATAGTGAGTAGTATCTTCCATATATTACATATACAAAATTTCTCAGTACTCACCCGTCAACTTAATGAATAAACCATATATTTATTCTAGGTCCACATTAAACGACATTTCTCAAAACCAATAAATATGTGTTCACAAAAATTTATGAGAAAATATCAAACTGAATAAGAGTTCCATTGAATCAACAATATCCAACAAAATCACATTGTGGAACCAAGTCCCATATGCACTACGTGATCCTTAAACTGCTTAAGTGGCATGCCTTTAGTTAAAGGATCCGCAATC